>PNEQ01033013.1:0-10178 GCA_003012365.1 Medauroidea extradentata
CAAATGATGCATTGACTAAATTAACAAACTTTGTCCATGATGCAATCGAAAATAACAAAACCTGTCTATGTGTCACTTTAGATCTTGCTAAAGCATTTGATACAGTATCACATTCAATATTATTGGAAAAAATGGAAAAAATTGGAATAAGGGGATTGGCTAACAGATGGTTTAAAAGTTACTTAGAAAATAGAATACAGTGTGTTAAAGTAAACAATACAATTTTACGAACTGTGTTTAGAAAGACTTTTAACCATCCATCAAAAGAACTTTTCAGTCGTTTGAGAGTATTAAATATCAGAAAATTGTATATTAGAACCATATATTGGCCTTAAGGGCCGTTCTAGCACATGAAAAAATTAATTTTAAATGGCTGGCGGGTTTTGCTGGGAGGTTTCTCATTTCCCTTATCGAAGTAAATGGTCATCCACCCGCCATATCGTGTACGCCTGCAAGGTTGACTACCAGGCATAGAGACCCCACTGTCTACCTCTGACTAGGTCTGCACCCCGCGTCATCGTATAAGGACGGTAGATGATCGGCTTACCTCTAGCGTGGCGGCGACCGAGCGGAAAACATGGTGACTGTTGAGGAGGTAGCCGCAAGAGGCTTTCCCTGCTCTCCTCGCAGTATGTCTGGTGGTGGAGGTAGGGGGTTACACCTCGCCCCAGTGGACCGCCCCATCGCCCAGCCTCGCCACAGTCAAAGAAGACTTTCCCTATTTCCCTACCCTGTCGCTCTCATTCAGCGGCGTAATTGCTCCGCGGTTCTGTCTGTGCCCAACTGTGCGTGCAACTCTTACCTGCGTAAGATACTTTGATGTGTCTGTCGCTGTAGGCTATCTTGCAAATAGAACGTCAATAGTTTTTACCTACTACATTGTTACCAGTGGTGTATCATGGTCGCGTTCTAAGGCGAGCAGTATTAGCGAATAGGGCCAGTAATGTTTCCCTAGTTTTTTTTCAGTACCTTACGAGCACACCTGCAGACCTGCTTCATGGTTATTGGCAGTGTGTCTTTGTGAAGTGACGTCACTCGTTTAAATGTGCCAGTCATAATGAGGTTACTGCAACACCGTGGGTCTGTGATTTGAGGGTAGAATCCCAAGTCACGTGAGAGTTAACAACCAATCACTGACTATAAAGCAGAACTGCAAATGTGAGTGTAAGGCACTGGAACAACTTGGAGCAAAATTCTTTTTGAAAAACGTTCCTGGTCACGTGCACTAGGCTTAAATGTACCTATAAGTTAAAATGTATGCAGTATTCCCAGATGATTTTCAACTCTGCTTTCAGATATGCAGAGATATTCCGCTGCTATGACAGTTAGTGGGAACAGTTAATTTTAATCTGTGCGCCGTGAGTGACGGGTCATTAGAACTGTCAAAGCTAATTTATGGCGTGAAGAAATATCGAATGCTCGATGGTGTTTTAAATTCAAATGTGGTTCATCACGTTGAATTGCAGTGAATGTGATGTGTGATGAGTGTTGTCACAGAGTTCCATCAATACGACCTCATTAGCGGAATTCGGCGACCCGGATCGTATTCTCTGTTTTAACCGTTTACATGCTTCAAAAAGCCGGCAGTATTTACTGCAGTTTTCTTTTTACTGAGTCAGCAGTTCACGTTTGATGTTGCTCCAACTGAATGTGTTTTGTTCATTACTCGCGTGTGAACACTGATGAAGGAGTTTATTATATTTTGGAAGAGGAACAGTCTTTATACACAGAGTTCCTTATCCACCATAACGTTAATTTATTATTTGACTGTTGGAACTTACGTTGAATAATTTAGCTATACCCCCCCCCCGACACACACACACATATATATATATATAAACGTAAAATTTAACATTCGTATAAAATATAATTACATTATCTAACATCAAGGTACGCTGTGAAACAATTACAAATTTAAATCAAGCTTGATATTATCGAAGCTGTCAAGTCACGTTTTACGTATATTTCAAGGGAAAGCATAGAAATGTTCATGTTTTGTTAATAATCATGAACGTTACTTAAACAAGCAAAACATATGGTGCATAAAAATCAATAAAAATGGTGCAAGTTACTGTAGGCCTAACTGTTTGTCATTCAACAAAAATAATTTGAACGAAAAGTTTACTACTATTGAAGTACAATATTTCAAAGGAAATATTTTGATTACGTTTTCTTCTTTTTTTTCTTCATAAAACCCTATGTGGGTAAATAAATAAAATTAAAATTTACTATGAACTTATCGAAACTCAGATGTCGAAATAATTCTTTGCAAAATTTCAAATATTTACCTTTTAAAATTGTTCCGTATACAAAGAATTGCAAACTAACTGCTACAACAATTAAATTACTGTGGGTTCTTATATAAAATGTTATTTTGGTTAAGTTGCATCGATCTCAGAGAGGTTTATCTTTAAAAAAAAAAGTATTCCTACAATTCAGACACTTTTACTATACTTGCATGAAAATTTAACAGTTAAATATGAACATAACTTGCGAGTTCTATTTATATTAATGTAGAAATATATTTAAAATACAATAATTTTAATATGCACAATTTTAAAAAATAAATTTTATTGGGAACTGATTTCGTTACGTTTTTAAGAAACCATTTCCACCAAGAACTATTTATTTTGAGTTACTTGTAAAATTGTGGTAGCAGTGTCTGGAAGAATTATTGTACTTTTTACATTTACAAAGAAAAACTTTTAGGCCTATCTATAACTTTGTAAATGTTTTCTTGCAGTAGTATTTAGATGAGAATCATTTGTTCTTAACTGCATTGAAGACAACCATTTTCTGTTGTGGCTACATTTATAATTATTGTAGGCCTATTAGTGTAGTTTAAAGACAATGGGAGAACGTTAAAATGTTGTGTGCTAACAACACATGATTTAATTCTAGGTTTAAAAAATTTGCTGGATTCTCTACCAGAAACATCAAATGAATTTTAAAAAAACCGGTAGGCCCTAATAATTGAGCCAGCATAAATATTTATAATTTTGTGGCAAACAATTTAACTGAGTATTAGAGAATGCGAGTCTTATTTGATAAATATTCAGGAATGAAACATTTATTTTTATTTTGCCTTGTGTTTTCCTTCTTTCAACTTCCATGTACGGACGTTGGTTTTTGTTCCCTGATGCATTGAGTCGCGTGGAAAACTTTTTTCTCTCTCTCGCTTTTTTTTTTTTTTTTCGAAAAAAATTAAAATGCAAATGTTTCTGTTATGACCTCGTCTCGTCAGCATTCAAATTCCTCTCTTTCAATATTTGTCTATGCCCGCCTGCCCCTGGTGTCCGACTCTCTGTGTTAACTGAATGCCGAATCGCTGGGACATGGTTTTTTTTTATTCGGCCCAAGAGCAAACTTTACGCACACACCTCCCGGATTTTTTTACACGGATCTCTCTGTGTGTACAACATCGCCGGATGAGTACTTACACCGCGGCGTTTTACACCCATGTTTTCAACAGCTATCGCTATTATTCACATTTTAACAATTATTTTCGCAGTTCGTGCCGGCTCAACACCTGTCCTCTGCTAGTGTTCATATTTCGCATCGCGGGGCTTGGTTTTCCACTTGGCCGGCGACAAAAGTAACTGCGCCGGCTAGCTTCTCTTCATTACGGCGAACCGCAGTATGTTTTATGCCCCGTGGCTGGTCCCGATACTGTTCTGTAGCTGCGTTCAAATGCCCCGCGAGTCTACATTTTAAAGCCCGTTCACTTTCAGTCCCGTATATCCGCCCTCGGGTTAGTGTCTGTCCGAAACATTTTTGTTAGCCCTGTCTTGCGTTTTAAAGCTCAAAAATATTTATCTGGTAGTATTTTTATGGCAAGGAGAATTAATACGAAAATTATTCCAGACACCAGACATTTTCCTACTATCAGATAGGGAAATACTAGGCTAAAAGCATGCCTCAAAATTACTAACTTAATAGTCATAGCCCACTTGCCAATTTAAATAATCCAGCGCCCCCTTCTTCTACAATCTAAATTCGACAAGCAAAAGTCGAAAACAATATGACATTTTATTTATGTTAAGACAATAGATAGTTTTTTTTAATTTCAAATTACTAACAAAACTCTTATATCAATTATATAATTACACGAATATTTTTAGAAACATATTTTAGGAAGAAGTAACGTTATTTACAGCAATATGAGACATTAGAATATCCAGGGTTGCTACATGTTTGGAAAACGGGAAACCGTGAAGTCCGAGAATTCGAAAGTGGTCAGGGAAAACCTTGAAAAGTCAGGAAATTTGATGCAATTAACATAGAAAGACAGGGAATTTGCTTTTGGTGACTGGAAACCCACACGTGTTACATAAACTATACGGGTAGTTACGGATTTTCTATGGAAAGTGGCTCACCATTTGCAATAGTTTTTAAATGGAAACAAAGTAAATTGTAAAAAGTGTTTGAATACGCAATGGAAAAAATAATTTACTTATCTGAGCCTCAGACATTATAATATGGGACACAGGTGAAATGGTTTCCAATATACCGATCTACGAGATTTAAGCTATTCCATAGTACTTGAAATTTCAGTGTAACCTAACTGTTTGTGATTATAAAAAACTTGTGACTACCTGGGTACTATTTTAAGCTGCGAAATGAATGACTGTCAAAGAATACTAAAACAAATAATAGAAAAACATAAATAAGCAGAGTATGCTTTAGTCAACTTGCTACATACACATGATAGTCCAAAAATAGAATCGGGTCAAATAAAACAAAGATCAAACAGATAATAAACGAAAATAATAAAAATAAAAACCGAGTTAACATGCGACACATCGATAAGACGAAACAAAAACAACACAGTAGTTATCCGACACAAACAGAAAAATAACAAAACAACACAACGATGAGACGAAACATAACATATATCAGACACAAACAGAAAAAAAAAGAACAACAAACGACACAATGATGAGACGAAAAACACAGTAGTTAGTTCCTTACAATTATTTAAAATATGTAGATTACAAACGTAATATTTTTGGTGCAATTTTCACGACAGTTGCGTTTGTAAAGGCGCTTCCAAAAACGAATGCTTGGTAGTATTGCTCACGTTTTCGGATTTACTCAGTCGTTAGGTGTTTAACGGTTTTCTCCATGCGTACGAAAACTCAAAAAGTCGTATGTTGGCGGCCTGTTTCCAAACTGCTGTGAAATCTGCAAGAACCTTGTATTTCAGTCGCAATAGACCATGCCTGGATAGTATGAAGTATCCTTTTGTACTGATTATGACATTACAGTTGCGTACTAGTAATATATGATGTACAATATTGCCATGGACCACTACCAAAAACATATTTTATTTTGTGTACACACTCGGAAGCCTGTGTTTGTTTCCTGTTTACGCGTTCTTGCATTATTTTCGTCTGCTTGCGATTGTCTACCCTCTCGGAACTAGAGTAGATGTGAGTAGATCCGGTGAAGAGATCGAGATGAATATTTAGAGATTTCGAAAAGATGTAGCATATACTAGCGCCAAGTTTTAAATGGTTTAAAAGTAACTTCATCATTGTCGAGTAGATCGAGTAAAATTTTCGTAAGCACAACACATATAGAATCACAGAGCGCAGCTTACGCAATGAGGCTGGCATTATTGACATTATCAAAAGTAACGATGGGAGAATACTGTGAGAAGAGCCACATCACTCGACGAAACATTCGAAGTCTGGATTTTCATGTTGGACCATTTCCAAAACCTGCAGGCACATTATCTGCGAGATTTTCCACAAATCATTGAACACAAAACGGAACTGAAGTGGTGCAGCAGTCAGACCACTCGCACCTCACCGATTCAAATCGGATTCGATTTTTGATAGGTCTGTTCCCAAACGGAAGAGCTTCGTTGGATATGCGCCATTGCTTGTGTCTGTTGAGTAGCAGGAAACCCGCAATTACATAAAATGACATAGTACGAAGAAATGAAACACAGAAAGGTAAAAATCGAAGAAACAAAATATGGAAGGCAGAAATGTAGCCGCCTGGGTGGACCCATTTTGGCGTCTGATGCCTATAAAAGCAAAAATGCTAAGGCCGACATTGCCCACGCATCACGCGATATTCTAGCGTCTATGCACAAGTCTCTGAACTAGCGTGTAATCTTCTACCGATATCTCGTCTCTGTGAGACATTCAGTTGTGATCCTATCATTTTATAACATAATATTAAAGGTATTTAATACACGTGTATCTTTTTATATGTATATTTTTGTGGTTTTTGTATGTGGATCCCTCCTAAGCTCAGCGCTCCATCAGTATTCATGTAAGTTGTTTTCTTCTGTAAGTATGGCACAAATCTATCGAACAGGGAATTTTAGTAGCTGAACGAATTGTTACGTTATCGCTGAACGTAACAGCTTACAATTTTCGAACCAACTGACTTTGGCCATCCTGATTTCGGTTTATCATGATTTACAGAATGTTGTGATGGGTACTTAAAATGGTCATGGCCGATTCCTCTCCTAATAGCTTGTTTTGAGTAAAGTTGTGTGCAATAGTTTTAATGGCCTAGTCGAAGAAACGTAAAGCTCACTGCAGTCAAACAAAATTAAAACCTGTTTTCGCGTTGGCTGCCTGTAACAACTCTAACGTGTGGGTGTGAAATTGTGGCTTCTTGAAGCGCGGGTAGCAGGAAAACAAAGGGAGAGAAGTTTAGTAACACCGTACTTATGCGACATTGGTGCTCGATTCTGTGGAACCACTCCTGCGTTCGCATTGTAAGCTGTCTTTTTTTTTCTCCGCGTTTCCCTCTCCCTGCACTTCTTGCAAGGCCAAATCGTATTTTCTCATACACCATTTGACTGCGGAGTGGCTGTGCGGAATGCTTCAGCCTGATCTGCATCTCCAAGAAGCTACTCCGGGAAAAATAGACGACGATTGGAGGAGGAGTCGGGAGAGGTATATTTTCTTTCATGTCGTAACTGCGGACGGTGTCTTGGTGGGCGGCACTTTGCCGAGGAAATGAAATGGCAATTTTTCTTTCACGGAACAGTTTCTTTCTAATTCCCAGCGCCACCTTTTTCGTTCGCCACGGAAGCCGCAGCGGCGAGAAGGTCACAGGGAGGTGTGAAACCCGAGATAAAGCTCGGTTAACGCTATACTTTATTGTCTTCTCAATTACTCACTTAATTATGTTCATAAACTTATATTAAAATTTAATTACTTAATTCAGTAGCAAAACATATTTTTTGTGTACACGCTATCACTGTTTAATAGTAAGCTACGGTACAAAAACGGGAAAAATGTATTTTTGGTTTTGGTTGTTATGTTCCATAAAGTATACCTGTAGAATTCCTAAAAAACTATTTCAAATTCAAGACACGCGTGTGCTTGCCAAATAAGTGAAACTATCTTGTATTTGTTGAGAAAAATCCGACAGTCGTATGTTTAGTAAGACACAAGTATTTTAATTCTATTCGTTGCATATCGACAACCGTACTTGCGTACTTCGCATGCGCGTGGACATAAACTATGATGAAAAATATGAACGGTTCTATTTGTCAAATTAAGTAGGGAATTGTAGCTGAAACGAGAGCAGTGCCCGTTCTCTCTGTCACAATGCTACTAGTACTGAATTATTAATAATGTACTGGGCTTGAGGTTAATTCTGCTATGGGTTGGGAAGAACAATGTTTAAAGTTTGGCGTAGGGGAAATTTCTGTCGCTTGTGCTCTGGTAAGAGCTGTAAACTAACCAATCACTAGAGCCCGGAAAATTTTGCGGATTCAGTGACCTGTATGTAGAATGCACTGTCCTGTGCATACTCAAGCCCCGACCATTTGTCCACTAGCTGCTACTCAGTGGAATAGCGTATAATGAACGAATAGACGGGACTTGAATGTTCATAGGACAATGGATTCTAGCAGGCAGGCCATTGAATCGGCGAAATTTTCCGGGCCCTACCAATCACAGAGCTTTCGTGAATTTTGAGTTACATGAAGTTGATATTTTAAAAGACCAGTATTTTATCATAGTACTTTAACATCAACTTAAATGACCTCTGGCATTGCTATGTCTAGTTAAATTTGATTTCACTGCAGTTTCGCATTGTATTATACCTATCAGTTATAGCAGCGCAACTGGCGGCCGAATTTTTTCATGTGCCAAACTCTCCCATAAGAAAACAGGTTTGCTTTCTAACATGTAGAAGAATTAACCTTACCCGGGACGCCCATTAGGGAAGACGACAGTCGCACGCATATGTCGTCTGTGAAAGCAATTAGGAAGAGGTCTTAATTATGGATACCAGCAGATTCACAACGTATCAGCACTCTTTTGTTCGAGCGCGGACGTGCCAGGATTGTGGTTGGATCCCCGGCGGAAGGTTACCATGCGCGGAGGACGGCGCACAATGTGTCTACGCCGCGACAATTAGCCCGCGTGTTTGCTTGTCGAGGGCGAACCTAGGAACGATTCCCGGCCTTCTTCCTTCGACCTCGAAGGGGGGAGGAGGGGGTAAGAAAAGCTCTGTCGTAATTACAGGCATCAATTATCCAGACTAATTTCTCCAGGGACGTGACGAAGAATCTCTGGTTAATTTGCGAGGACGTGAATTTTCGCGCGAAAAGTAGCGCCGCGCTGTGGTGGATTTACAATAACGTGGCGGATGCGGCACGAAGCACGCGATGTGACACTAGACAGCTCGTTTAAAAATAATAAATTAATGTAAATAGTTTCTTGTTACCACATCGGTACTAACCTTAAAGTACGACAGCCACGGATGTTTACAGTATTTAAATATGTTTCGATTTATTCTTAAATAAAAATAACTACTGGCATTCCTACATGTTAAAATAAAGTCACAATCATATTTTTATTGAAAAAGTTACGATTTGCTTATAATAGCAAAACAAAAATCTTTCGTAAAATAAATAAATGTAATTTACTACCAACTCACCACCCTCACCAACATTTCGGAACTAAATTTAATTTGCTTTTGCCAGCTTTGTCGCGTCCGCGTCGCGAATAAAGTAGAAATATTTTCTATTAGAATGAATTTGACCGCGCAGACGTCACGAAAATCCAACTTCTGATTTGTTGAAATTTATTCGCGCACTTCGCGCTATTATGAGTTCCTGTAGCGCATCGTATTCGTTTCCACGGCATTCAATGTAAGCTCCGACTATACAGCGTGTTAATGAAAGTATGTTACAATCATTGTGAGATTATTCCTGATAAAAAGTAGGTAAAGTTGAACAATACAAATTTTTCGTTGGCGCACGCTTTAATGGTAAAATTGGCGGTTAAAAATTGAAAACGACGACTGAATTTTGTTAATTCTTCATGAAATGAAAGATTTAATTTCTGCATATGGTTTATTAGTAACAAGATGAACATTCTATGCAAATAATTTGTCGACTACATAACATCTTTATAACATTGTGAGATTTGTCACGCATTTTACGGATATTAAATGACACGGTTTGGTGCGCAAATCCTTAATGAACTAACAAAAGGTAGCCGTGTCGCAACACGCTCAAGTCAACTGTTATCGAAAACATTTAAAATAGAAATTGTGAATACTGATAGGTAGGCAACACGCGATACACAGGAGATTTGAATGAATGTTGCGCTAGTTAGTGATGAATTGTAATGAATTTTGAACGTACAATCTACGTAGAATGCACAACACATAATCTGTACAGTAATACCACAACAGATGCTCGAAAGTCTGGCCACCTCCATCAATACAGGCATTGTAACGCTGCTGTACGGACAACTGCACACACTGGAGAATGTTGGCGTCCCTTCGGTTCGCTTCACTGGTTGCTACAATGCGTGCCACGAGTTCTTGCACTGCGTCCACTGGGTCTCGTAGACTAGACTCTTCACGTGACCCCGCAGGTAGAACTCCAGGGGTGACAAATTAGAGGAGCGCACAGGCCACTCGACAGGGCCTCCCCTACCTATCCACCTCTATGGAAATACTTGGTTGAGGCACTCACAAACAGCACGAGCATTGTGTGATGATGCCCCATCGTACTGTAGCTACATGTGGTTACGTATCGCAAGTGGTACGTATTACAGCTATTTGGGAAAATGTGTATTGTAAGAATCGCTGGTACAAATAGCCATCAACACGTGCTGGTAATATTGATGGTCCTACTAGTGCCCGGTTGCACAAAGGAAGTTCAGGCATTGATGTTAGATCATTGA
>PNEQ01033013.1:10278-126748 GCA_003012365.1 Medauroidea extradentata
TTCGAAATGTATGTGCATTGATTTAAAGATAATTTACGTACGTCAGCGAAAGTACTGAGTATAAAAGAGCTTTGCATCGCAAATTAGAAGTTAACTTAAGAAATAATTTCCTCTAAACATTGTGTTACGCTCTTATGTGAATTGTTGGTAGTTAGGTTAGGGCGTTCGCGGATATGAGTTAACGGAAAATTTGTGTTGATGTGTACACCATCGGCTTGTTTGTTTTCGTGAATGTGAAGTCTTTATTCCAGTAAGTTACTTCTCTTTAAATTTTTCATGCTTTCAACACAAAGCGTTCAAATCCAATCAACAAACACACCATTCACATTTACAATCTCAACATCATTAATGCTAGCCAACCTAACCACTCATGATTTCCGAATCTGTTTGAAATTATTATTAAGAACGAATGATGTCACAATTGTTCTGACCAATAGGCGTTAACACCATTCTGCTGTACAGTGTTGTCAGATGTAACGTTTCGTCGAATCCCAGTTCTCATGATCCCAGATCAAAAACTTGCAGAATACGTTTGTGCAACGTTTGTCACGATAAATCCCAGATCAACTGTGATCTCACGTCATGGGATCTTGGATCACAGTATTTTTTGTGCAACCGGGCCTAAGTGATCATGGACTATGCCATCCCTCATACTGAGTCGCATGGGGCTTTCCTCTGCCTACACTTGGATGTTGTGGCTGTTAACCATGGCGTGTGAAATAGGCTTCGTCTGTAAACAGAACACACTTCTAAAAGTAGGCCTCACGGACTCTCGTGCTGTCTTCTGCAGAAACCATGTACAGAACTCATATCTGGGTGGAAAGTCACGTGGTTGTAAATCTTGCTGTTGATGTGAGTGGTAGTGGTAGGGTCGAAGCTGCTGCTCATGAAACACATTCCACGCCGGCAAATGAGATGCATCCAATGTATGTGCGATGGCAAGAGTGCTTATTGATGGTTCAGCGTCTACTCTGATTAGAACATTTTCTTCAAAGTGTGGTGTACGCATAGTCACCTGCACACCACAGTTGCGAAACGTTAGTATAGGAGACTTCCTGTATCTCGCAGGTGATAGACGACTCTTGCGCGCATCGTAGGCACTGGGTGTCGTCTGTTTGGATATCTTACGCGATACATTCGTGCAACTATTCTTCCACTAAACTTTTCTTCGCCATAAATCAAGACCATGTCAGTCAGTTTCATTAGTGTGTATATCACTTCACAACTGAAGTGTGTCTAGTTGGCCCCCATTCATCTGTTGACTGTGTGCGGCCGTGGCTAACGCATGCACACTTTTCTTGCGGGACAATTGTTTTTCATGGGAATAAGACAAGTTCACTTCACAAACATCATTCATTGCCTAAGAGTACGGCGGCAAACAGTTCTGCACGAAAGTAATGTTAATGTGGGCCAACATAATCATTGATTGTCGTTTGCATGTGCCTCTGTCATTCAAATTGCAACATACTTGTTTTCGTTTCATTGTAAGTACCCATTACTTGTGCGATTTTTGAGGGCATGTAATACCCTAAAGCGCTGCGTAGATTATTCACGAAGGGCTTAGCATTAACAAACCATATTGATGCTACACCCCTGATATCGTTAGTCAATAAATGTCGGTTAATTAATGTCACGTAATTTACACTTTTGTTTCCATGTAGCCTTTGTGGCTATTATTAGTAGACGTTTTGGTGCAGTTCACAGAGTCTGTCATGAATCCCCTTCTAATACGGCCTTCTTTACTGGCATATGTCTTTAAAACACAAAGCATACTTCATTACGTGTATTAACTCACACAATCCTACGACTACTGACTAACGCTTTGCATGTGCACATTCGTGTTCTTTATCTATTCATCACTAACTAGCGTTACATTCATTCAATTCTCCTTTGTATTGCGTGTTGCCTACCTGCCAGTACATTTTCTATTTACAATTTTCCCGTAAACTTTTGAATGGAGGGTGTTGCAACAAGACTAAAAGGATTTGTCCAATAAACCGTAACATTTAGTATCCATACAATGTAATGGCAACTAATTCTTTGGCGAAAACCGACGTGACCGACTCCATAATATAATGGTGACATGTAATCGACACCTTATTTGCATAGATTGCTGATCTTGTTACCAATCAATTCCACCCGGAAATTTATTATTTTATTTGCGTTACTTAAGGATCTATTAACAAAATTCCGTTGTCGAATTCAATTTCCGAACGCGAATTTGGCGCGTGTAGCATGTGTCAACGAACAATTTGTATTATATAACTTTACCTCTTTTTTTTTTACCAGGAATCATGTCACAAAGTTCGTAACGTACTTTCATTAACACGCTGTATACTCTGAACACGAGGGCTCAGTGTTCCTACCTGTTATATCCAATAAACATGTGTCATGCAAACCGAGGTGTATTTCTGGACGCAATGCATTCCTTGTCCCTTGCAAACTACAGGTTCAAGTTTGTATGCACCTATACCAGTACAATGGGTCCACAGACAACAACTCAGTGTTGTGTACAGTCACCCTTGGCACCGCATGTCTTGGAACCACAACACGATACGCCACTGGCGAGTCCACAATCAGCAACAGAAGACCGTCGAGGTGTAGACGAGGTGCAGAAGAGACGACGCTGCGAACAGAGCGGCTCTGCTCCAGGTGTTTCTGTTCAGGCTACCCGAACACTGCTCCACACTCGAGCGAGCAACATGACGCCATTATACGGCGCAGACTTAAGCCCCTTCTCTCTACCTCCCCTCCCCCTGTTGGGACACCCTTCTTCACCTCGTCGCCTCCTCAACCTCGACCAGCGTGTGTATGTGTGGAGTCTCGCGGGAACACACGGTGAAATTTCCAATTTGGATAGAAACCAGGAGGGATTTGGAGAAAATTAGAGGCTCGTGCGGCATTCAGGGGCGTGGGACAATAACCGCGCGAATAATGCGCGGGGAAAGCGAGGCCGATGGCGCAGATGAATAGCGCACCAGCCTTCATGGTGCACGTATTCAGACGCGCATTACCCTCGTCATGCCAAGTTGTGTGCTTCGCGCCTGAGTGCCGCTCGAGTTAGCATTGCTTATCGTGCAAGTTCGTTAAAATAAGAGCCCTCAAACGTTTGTATGTTTTAAAATACAGCTTGACGATAGAACCGAGGTCACTTCCGATATTTGAAGTGAATGGAAATACGTTCAGTGATCTGGAACGAGGTCTAGTCAAAATAGTCGATAAGCATGGGTGGGTGAAACTGCACTCCTTGTCAATTCTCTACTAAAAGCTGGGGTTTGTATTGTTTCACTAGACGCTGCCTCTACATAGCTTTTTAATTTTGTTATTGGCGCGTGCTGAAAATATCTCCTGTATACTGTTAATCTTTAAGCCAATAGATTTTCCTTCGTTCGAAGATTAATAGGAATGTTTGGTTTTATTCAGAAAAATTTTACTTAAAACATCTATGTGAAAGTTTCACTCTGATAACAAGAGGTTCGAGAGAAAGTCATAATTTCTACTAGGTTTTGGTAAAATAGGGTGGAATTATGTTATCTTCAGGAAACTGTTAAACATCATAGTGTTTCCTTCGATTTAGAACTCCGGTTCCTTTCCTGAAGTAGCGTGCTTTTTGAAAATTCTGATATAAGGCTCGAGACGAGAATGTGTCTCGTGCCCTTAGCAGCGAGGACATTCTAAGGTGTATGCCTTTGTTGTAATTTCTAACAGCGGCATATGTGACGAAGGATGTGATGCCTTGCCATTAGATAGCTAAATCTTACACAGACATCGTGTTCTTCTATTTTGTCAGGGTTGTGCCGTTCTGTCTCGCATGACTCTCTGCCTTCCTAGCTCATCTGTAAGCTAAGTGCTAGATACCGCATTTTACGTACGGCAACAGGCAGGCAATAAGGTCTAGATTGGGTTGTGCGTCTACAACCGTGTCGTCTTTACGTGTGGGGGCACGAAAACGACGTGCAGTGTTTTGGTCGTTGACTTTTTCCTATGGGACCTTACATTATTTTCGGAAAGTTCGTAGTAAAGTTCAGCGCGTGCGTCTCTGTTTTTGTTTCATCATTCTGGTTAGTACTTTTTTACGTGACACCAGTCTAAAAAAAAAAAAAAAGTTAAGTAATTTTGAAATGCCCCGAAATCATGTTTCTAAGCACGATAGCTAGAAAACCAAAATAGAGAAGCACCCATAGTTTTAAATGTTTTTGTTATTTTCTTAAGTAAATATATCGACCACACGTTTGTTAGTATTTCTTAAAAAACAAAAAAACCTTTCTCTTAACATGCTGCAACAATGTTAATGCTCTAGCTAGATAGGTATGTAAAGAAGGTACAGGGGCCCATGTAGATTCCGGTATGTCGCAAATCTATGCCTCCATATTTCAGCGCGATTTTCGTAGGATTTCCTTCGAGGTGTCGACCCTCTTTGTCCATTACCTAGATCTCCCATTAATGTCGCCTATAGAATACGTAGCCTATTGTATACGACATCTTCAGCCTTCAACAGGCACACAGCGCGTGAGGCGACGTTTTGTAACAACATTTGACATCTCCGTGAATCCGCGTCTAACTGCACCCTCGGGTGAAGTCACCACGCTAACTAGGTCGCGCTGAAATAATGACTAACTTTGCTCAGATAAGACGGGAATTTGCGTTCATGTTCTAATCGAGTATTTGTATAACCATTTCTTCTGACTGTCCAATTGCACTCCCATACGGCTTCTCATTTTGAATGTCGCAGTATACGTGGCAGTGAGTGTACTTTCAAACATTCAAACACATAGAATCTAGACAAGAAAAGCTGCACAAGATTAATAATTAAACTTTTCTTTTATTTCTCGACTTCTGCAAAGCAGTTCTGTTGTACGTTCTGGTGCCTACTTTTCTCCTTTATCCTCAAGTAAACAACAATCTCTGCGTGTGACATTTATGTTTAACTGTCAATGAATAGTTCTCAATGCTTTCGTTTGATGAACAAGCAATAATATTTGGTTTTAGATTTTACTAGTTCACTATCTGTTACCCATTTTATGTACGTTAACGGCATATAGCTTGTGACAGTGTTTCCCTTGGTAATTATTTTTATCGTGAAAATAGTGCGTATTAATTCATAAATATTTGTATTTTAAAGGCACGGCGTTTCATTTCCGTTGAACGTAAATATTTGGACGTGACTGTGTATTTAAACCCAATGAAACTGGGGTGGGGTTAAATAAAAATGGCAGAAGGTATTTATTTTCCATTGTTACTGTTGTGGCTTTGGTTATTTACCTAAACTGGGAATAATATTAAAACTGACGAACATTTAACCTCACATAATGAGAGGAAATGCAGGTCTGTATTTGTGTTAGTACATTACGGCGTTGATTATTTTAATATCTACTATAATATTGTTTGCCTAAAACTACAGCAACAAAATAAAATTTTGCCACGTTCATAGTAAATAATATTGTGCATGCGCTCTTTTATGTTTTATTATCCGTTTATTATATTATATTTGTTTATTATTTATCAATGCATTTTATATCTTCTTGCCTTCTAGGCTTGAGCTATGGCACACGCTGCTTCTTTAACAACGTTTGGACAGTCGTTACAACTGCCATCAGGCTGAAAACAATACCAGACTTCGACCGACTAGGCAATTGTCTTTTTATATCGTCTCTGGTATGCTGCAGTCTGATTGGGTTAGCTTTTCGGCCAATCACGAACCAGTTTCCTGATTGTCTCAGTTGTGTTCGGCCAATCGTATGCAGGCTTCTTTCTAATTGGCTAGATGTATAGGTCAATTCTGACGAGTCGGTGCTCGGTTTTTTTTTGTCTCACTTGGTTTCTCCGAATTTTCCGCGAAGAGAGGTGTAAATAACCATATTTCATGTTCATGTTGCTGGAGTGTTTTATTATTTCCATTGTTTTACTGGTTTTCCTTGGTCTGTATTTTCCTAATAGCTATTGTGCTGAACCGGTAAAATTATATTCTGTGATTGGTAAGCATGAATTTCTTTCTGGTTTGGCTTATGTAAACATTACCACGTGGACAGGGGGACACTGGGATGATTCCTTAACAAAGGCCATGGCCGATTGCTCTCCCAGCTTCTGCCATTTAATTGAGTTGTCTCTCATCGTCTCTATTGACCGCACTGTGGACGAGACGTAAAGCCCACTTACCTCACATTTTCGTACGTTGACACGATGGGCAAATGTGGAATAGCTTCGTTAAAAAAATATATATGTTTACGAACACACTTCGTTACTCTTTCAACACGTGGTAGGCAGATTCAACCAGAGGGATATATTTTTTTTTTTTGCGGACAGTATCCAAACCTGTAAGGTAGTGAAGCCAGAGCAGGAAGCGGTCACTCATGTACCCCCGAGGGGGTTGGAGGGAGAGGGACGTCTTGTTCCGGTGGGCCCGCACCGTCCTTGTTTCGCGGTTGGCTGGCCGATGACAAGTACATGCTCGACCGGAGGGAATCGCTATTGTGCCATCCTTGGTTCCCCTGGTCATTTCCCGGCTTGTTTGGCCCGCACAATAGCCCCGGCCTAGCCCACCTTCCCCAGCACACGCCCCCTGGCTCCTGGGGCACAAGTGGCGGCGATCAGACGTAGCAGGACAGCCATCCACCCTCTCCTGCTCACTCTCACTCGTAGCTGCTCGGTCGTCGCCGATGTCCTGCCGTGAAATGGGGCACCCTGCAGCGCTCATCACTGTCTGGCTGTGTACCTTGCCAACTACGTACATTCTGCGGCGAAAGTCGCGCACCGGAGGAAATACGTGGTTTCAAGGGTCACGTCTATTATAAAATTCATTTCGGAGCCTCTTAAAAAGATTAAAACATTATCAGTGCACGCACTTAATGTCGTCGATGATCAAAGTCGAATAAATTTTCCAGGTACCCAATGGGGGCTAGAGAGATACATTTTTATGAGCAGATTGAACGATGTGAAATAAAGTAACCTTCGAAGACCTATCACGTTTTACAATACATCTTGCACTGAAAAAAAGAACCCTTGGAAAGAGGTTACCAATATAAATTATATTCTTTCAAAAAATCGTTGTAAAATGTACAAGAATTGTGTTGTAAATATACAAAAATTATATGTCAATGTACAAAAACGGTTATAAATATATACATATTTTAATATTTTTAAAGCATTTCCTATACATTTTACAATATTGGCCTCTTGTACATTACTGGTAGAGCCAGTGATTTTTGATTCAATAAAATTTGACTACTATTGATTTCAATTGGCCTTATGTGCACATCAGCAGTTGGAATTCATGATCAACAATTGCATATTTTTAACTCTATTCGTCTCGTGATTATTCCCGCTAATCACAGACGTTATTGTCGCAGTAACCTTGTTCTGATTGACTGAGTGAAATAAGCGACGCCTTTGTACTAATACCGTCTGCCAATAACCATGAAGCAAAGCTGCAAATGTGCACGTAAGGCATTGAAACTAATTGTTCTAATATTCCTTTCACTAAAACCACTGGCTCTAGTTACAGATAAAAAAAGGTTGTCTGCCCCTAAAAGTTTAAAATGGTTCCACATACTACACAGGTTGTGTACTGTTATTGCTAAACACGAACACCGCATTCCTTGGAACATCCGTTACAAAAATAATTGTTATATCTGAGATTGGATCAACTACATATATAAAACCGTATACGTCTGACCAGTTCCTGATGCCACATCTGACCAATCTCAGATCTGGCATAGTTGTAATTTTTCATATAGAACATTATTTTTGGCCACTGCTGTACGCCAGTATTCAATTCCACCATCACCGTACGCTGCTATATATGTAAGGGGAGGAGTGAAAACCAATAAAACAGCAATGTTAAATACAACTCGCCCACGTTTGTATTGTTATGTTATCGTTTGAGTTTTCCCTATGGTGCGCATCTTTTGCCTCAACTATACAGACTTCAAATCGCCCGTCCTCTACGGTATGGTTCCAAGAACCTGTCACAACGAGCTTACCTGTCTGCAGAAATAAGTGGACGTTGCGTGTTTTTGAGTATATACATGATGTTTCTTAAATAGGGGGACAAACTTCGCATGCGTGTTCCTCTCGAAAAAAGAAGACGGAAACATGTTATACACTATCCACCTAAATGTAATATGAAGGGAGTTATGAGCCCCCAAATATAAAATTTGAAAACCGTATTTTCCCAAAATATCGGAAACTAATTGACATAACAATACAATATTTTCAGCATTGCTTAATGCTATTGGGATCTTCAAACCAGCAGCAAAATCTGGTTGATACCTTCCTCCTTTATGAAAATAGCGGGGGTGGCTACGCTCTAATTGCATACAACTTTATCAACGTCAGGATATGTGAACAATTTAAGACGGTGTATTGTGCAATAAGACCTGTGTGACAAAAAATGTCCTCTTGTTGCAACTGTCTAGGACCTATCGTTTTCGTGTAAAACGCACACAAAGGTTCGGTTGCTGCTACAGAGGTCCAGGAAGGAACTGTTGGAAACGGAAGTACTGTATTATTTGAAACGTACGACATAAGAGTGTGAACATGAGTGGACATTTCTGTAACTAACGGTTGTGCTATTGTTCACATATCATTTTGCAGAGTATTTCCTGTAACATTATTATTATTACGATACCTTGCATAAATGCATTCACGTACTGGGATGCGTCAATTTGTGATTCATTATGTTCGTACTTGTCTGAAAAAATGATGCACCACTTGACATAAACAAACAATATCTTCAGCATTGCTCATGGGGTCTTCAATTTTACCGCAATAGCTGGCCTTACCACAATACGTAGTAGGGGTGGCTACCCTCTAATGGCATAGAACGTTGTTACCATCGAGATATTTGAACATTTGGAGATGATTTATTAAGAAATTAGGCAATTCATAAGACATACTACTACAACATTATCGTAAAAGACCTCGTTTATTACTTGGCCTGACCTCAGGGGGCACCTGCTGCAAGATATTACATCAATAACATGCACATGTTTGTCCTGGCCGTTCTGGGACACCTTACATAGTCATTACTGTTTCATACAGCTCTGTTACGTGGTGTAGACAAACATTGCAATAAATGTTCAAAATGACCACCCCGTTTAATTATACATGCACGAACACGTCGCATCATGGATCTACGCACACGGCCAAAAATGCCTGGTTGGCCACGAACCGTTTTACATGCCACAAATACTCGGCGGCGTAACGTCCCCGCATCGTCTATCGGAGCTGAATAGACAAGACTCTTAACATGGCCCCACAAATAAAAGTCTAACGGGTTTAAATCCGGTGAACGTGGGGGCTACGCAACGGGACCAGATCGGCCAATCCACCTGCGATCAAACGTTGCATCTAACACAGTGCGTACATTACGATTAAAATGTGCTGGAGCTCCGTCGTGCATGAACCACATCCTTCTGCGTACAAGCTCGGGCATATCCTCTAATAAGGGTGCCAAAGCATTGATGAGGAAGTCCCTGTACACTTCACCTGTTAGACGAGGTGGCAATACATACGGCCCCACCAGGCAATCAGCCACAATCCCTGCCCATACATTGATCCGACATTGCTGGTGATGTCGACTACACGTGGCCGCATGTGGATTTTCGGCTGCCCACTGATGAGGGTTGTGGAAGTTAGTGATGCCATCCCTCCCAAACGTTGCTTCATTTGTAAACAAAATGGATGACACGAAGGCTGCCATTTGACTTTGGCGAATGAACCACTGGCAGAATGTCAGTCGCGCTGGATAGTCGACAGGCGCAAGGCCTTGCACGCGCTGGACATGGTACGGGTACAGGAGCTGTTGATGAAGTACCCTCCACACTGTTGTGTGGCCAACATGTAATGTGTTACCCCGACGTTCCATACGCTGGCACCTGCATCGGCGTCAATGTTGGCGAGGATGCGCTCTTCTAATCGAGGGGCACGACGTGTCATGGGTCGCCCACGATCACCTGTATTCGTCGTATTCAATGTTCCTGTCTCTGCAAGTCGGCGAAACAACGAAGCAAAGATTTTATGCGTTGGCTGTGCTCTGTTTGGATATTTAACGCTATACAACCGCTTCGCTAGTATACCAACACCGTTGGCACGACCATACATGAAAATCGTGTCCGCTTGTTCACGATACGAATAAACATGCATTGTTGCAGTCTCCACAGAAATCGTTCTTTCGACGGTACTATAAACTTAAACCACCATCGGTTGCACTACCGATAACACTGACTCAATACATGAGTCGACAGTTGGCGTGGTCACGTGTTTCACTGGACATGTGACTGACGTGAGCCATGGTCTGTGTGTATGGATGAACACGCATGCAGGAGGCCTTGTTAAATGGGCCCTGGGTGCCATATGTGGTTCCATATTGCTACATTGGATTCATAAACAGCTTGGTGCATGTAATTGATGTAATGTCTTGCAGCAGGTGCCCCCTGAGGGCAGGCCAAGTAATAAACGAGGTCTTGTACGATAACGTTGTAGTAGTATGTCTTATGAATTGCCTAATTTCTTAATAAATCATCTCCAAATGTTCAAATATCCCAATGGTAACAACGTTCAATGCCATTAGAGGGTAGCCACTCCTACTACGTATTGTAGTAAGGCTGGTAGATATCAACCAGCTATTGCGGTAGAGTTGAAGACCCCATGAGCAATGCTGAAGATATTGTTTGTTTATGTCAAGTGGTGTATCATTTTTCAGACAAGTACGAACATAATTAATCACAAATTGACGCAGTACGTGAATTGCATTTATGCAAGGTATCGTAATAATAATAATGTTACAGGAAATACTCTGCAAAATGATATGTGAACAATAATACAAATGTTAGTTACAGAAATGTCCACTCATGTTCACACTCTTATGTCGTACGTTTCAAATAATACAGTACTTCCGTTTCCAACAGTTCCTTCCTGGCCCTCTGTAGCAGCAACCGAACCTTTGTGTGCGTTTTACACGAAAACAATAGGTCCTAGACAGTTGCAGCAAGAGGACATTTTTTGTCACACAGGCCTTACTACACAATACACCGTCTTAAATTGTACACATATCCTGACGTTGACAAAGTTGTATGGAATTAGAGGGTAGCCACCCCCGCTATTTTCATAAGGGAGGAATATATCAACCTGACTTTGCTGCTGGTTTGAAGATCCCAATAGCATTAAGCAATGCTGAAAATATTGTATTATTATGTCAATTAGTTTCCGATATTTTGGGAAAATACGGTTTTCAAATTTGATATTTGGGGGCTTATAACTCCCTTCATTTTACATTTAGTTGGATAGTGCATAGCATATTTTCGTCTTCTTTTTTCGAGAGGAACACGCATACGAATTTTGTCCCCCTATTTAAGAAACATCCTATATTTTTTTTGTACGGAAAGTACCATCTTGGCTTAATCTATATGGATATTTTAAAATGTTTGTTGCAATGGGAGTTTACAATAAGGATGCATTGGTTTGTGCACATACACTAGTACTCATTTTTTGACCATTCTTATGTTAAATTACAAATTACAAAAACATAAAAAAAAAAAAAAAACAATCCCACAGGAATTCGGTCAAATTTTCTTAAATATTTAACAGAAAGAATGCTAAAGATAGAATTCAGTAAAATTTCGACAACAGCCAGACACAACATATGGACATAAAGAAAACCACATTCTCAGAATGAAAAAATATGTAATTAGACAAAACAACAGTGGACAAAGGACTGCAAACAAATGACAGACGACAACACGGCCCATGAGCCATTCAACGAAATATACAACGTTTCGGGAATTGCTCTTTTTTTCCTTCTTCAGTCTCGTCTTTAGGCTGAGACACGGCTGGTCGGAACACCGTGATAGTTTTCTCTAGGTCCATATTTGTTTCTGGGTGTTGTTGAAATTTTACTATATTATATCATTAGAATTTATACTGTAAATACAAAACTGGCCGAATTTATGTGGGATTTTTTTTATAATTGTTTTTGTACTTTGTCATTCAATGCATGTTTAGTCAACAAAAATATGAGCAAAGGCGTATATGTCGACAAACCAATACATTTTTATTCTAACCTGTATTGTCCACAATTTCCTAAAATATAAGTTTTTTTTACGTAGGAAAACAGAACTCTCAAAATAAGACTACGGAAATTATGTCGGCTTCGAAACACTTAGCTATAATATTCATAATCACGTTTTACAACACTTAAATAACGTCAACTAATTAACGTGGGAATGCATTTTACTGTTCAACTGTATTGGTTTTATCTGGCTGATGTTCACGGTGCTTTCAAAGAAGCTGGAATGAAAATAAAAAAAAATAGTGCCAGTGAGAGCGTCGGGTTTGTGATGTGGGTCTGTTCTCTTCTGTTAACAGTTATAAACGTGTAGGGCATGTATGCTTTCTTGACTCTTGAGACATTTTTTTATTTTTTATTTTCAAAGAATGCTGCTAAACCCATTTCCAACAAGCAGTTAACACAATAATTAATAAGCTGATATACTTCCACGATGATAGGGCGCACTAATCTAAAACAAATAAATAGCAGCAGTTAAAAAAAAAAAAAACCTTGGTTTTTTTAAGAAAACATTTTCTGCCTTGCTGTAACACGCCAAATGCGGCCCTAATCGGCGCTGTAGTTCTCAATATATGATGCAAGAGCTTTATATTTGCAGGGACCATTTTTCACGAAATGAATTTCAATCGTGTATATCACTTTTTTTTTTGCGTACCAAGAGCAAATGAAATTACGTAAATTGTTACATATATATATATATATATATATATATATATATATATATATATATATATATATATATATATATATATAACGGCTGTTAATAAGAAATAATAAACAAGCTCTTAAACGAATGAATTGGTACTCTAATCTGTTGAGTGATTTATGTGTTAAATTTGGCAGGAATGAGTCTATTAGTTGTAGAAATCTTACCACTTTCCTCGTTGCCTCTTAAGTGGAAGGCACTCATATTCCTGTAAATGACTTGCTTGAACTATGCCTTAAACTCTGACTCTTTAAGGGTGTTCAAGTGCGATGAAATCATATTTATCTATTTAAATGGATCAATGTTAGTTATATAGACGATAATTGTGAGTACCGTTTCCTCTTACGAAACAATTTTAACTCGCATATTTTTCACGTAGCGGGGTTTCAAAGTCATAATTTGCATGTTCTGTTGCCATGCAAATAGCGAAAATCAATTGACTTGCGTTAGTGAAATAATTCGCAGTGAATTAACATGGCACGTACTAAGTAATGAAACATTTTTAAAAAAAATCCCGTGAACTCTTTTTGTATTTTAAAAAATTTCTGAGTGTTCAACTTTTTTCTTGTAATTTTGCGATTTTTTTTAAATTCAAAATATTACGTTATGGTATTTTAAATTCTTTATTGCATAGCTAATGGGATGTTAGATCACCGTGAATTATTTTATTCAATTAGGTCAGTTGGTTTTCACTATTTGCATGGCAGCAGAACAAGCAAATTTCGACTTTGTTGCACCTTTATGAGGAAACAATGAAAGCTAAAATTGTTTTGTAAGAGGAAACTGTACTCACAAGTATCGTCTACAAAACTAACACTATTTCATAACGATATAAAATTATGATTTTATCTCACTTGAACATCCTTAAGCTTAGTTGCATTGCCGGATATGAATAGTGGCGTACGAAAAGTGCCTAAAGACAACTCTGGTATTTACGTACAGAAAATGGAACAGCTATAAAAATTGTTTTCCAAACGCCCATTTTAGATGTTTTAAGTGAATAATGTAAATGTTTCGACAGTAAATGAATTGGTTCTTAAATGTTATTTGTTAACAGATGCCGTGTAAATGTGTGGAGTTGCGACCTCTTTGGGTTGTGCCCTCAAGAAATACTTCTTTAATTCTGAAAAATGTCATATTTAATTTGCGTATTGTTGGCGTGAAACGAACAGGACTATAAGGTCGACGTTTGCTCGCTCACCACTCCAGTCATCGCATCTAAGCCCAAGGTGCTCATTTGACGAGACTTCTCCTATAGGACTTCCCTTCCGGAGAGAACTTGGGTGCAAAACTAAACATTGCCGTACAAGGAGTTCTTCCCATAAGCGCCAGCATATGTTTGACCTCATATCGATGTCCGTGCAATTAGAGGTAGGAATTATCCCTTGCCGAGCTAATAACATAGTCGGACGTGTCATAGGGTCGGTTTACAATAAATATATACACGTTAAGAATTTTGCAGCAAGCGTTTGTCACGCACACGGAAACACGTAAGTAAAAACAGTTTACTATAAAAAGCGTTAAGTCATGATTACAGCCTATGGAAACAAGCGACAATACCGCCATCAGAAGTTAGTGATGTGAACTAAGCATTTTGTGGTATGTTATTGTTTGACAAACTTTTTTGAAAATTATCGTGTTCGTAATTTTCATGCAGACTGGAATATGTCTTAGATGAAAGTATTGTCCGCTAGTGCTATTCCTCTGAGTTGTACATAGGTTATGCTTCGCCCTGATTACGTAGAACAAAAATTTAACTATTTTGTTTAAGGCTTAAGCAACCCCCCGTGCACACGACCTACAAATTTCTATTGGAAACCGTCTCGTTGAACATTGCACTTGACAGATCCTCTGTATACGTCATAACGCATAAGTTATTGCTTAAGTTTTCAGTCGTTAACCCATCTTTATTCCTCAGAGTAGTTATCAAGTTAAGGCGGTGTAGGAGTGAGTAACGAAGAACACAGCGCACCTGGTGGATGAACAGCTCACTTTGTCGTAAATTATGCGTCATAGAGAAGGGTTACTCGCAAGGCACGACATATGTGAGCTCCATAAGGACTTGGGCCCAACTTTCTACATTTCTGACGATAACTATTTGATAAGACATAAACCAGAGCCGATGTCGTAAACCCGCTCTTTAACATTGTTATAGGGTGAAACTGCCCTACTCCGTGATGCTAAGGATTCGAACTAGTACCAGAAATATGTTAATAAGGTTGTGATTTTATATGTGATACATGTGTCTCGTATTATCGAAACTACACATGCGTGCTCTCTGTTAGTGGCCTAGTGAACTTTGTGTACAGATAGATCCTTTACAATATTGCGAAAATCGATGTTAAGGCCATGATCTTTCATTTATTTCAAACAATTGCAAATAACTTTAATATTTTTTAACCAAATGCTTTGAAAAAAATTTGAGACTGTGTACAGTCATACGATACACAAAATTGCCAATGCGTTTTTTTTTTTTAAATAATGTACCGTTCGCTAGCAAAAAAATATTTGCCTTCATTTTGGCTTATTTTGACAACAAAATATGTGCTATTTCAGGGGCAAAAATCTATAAATCTGTTTGGTGTACCGCAACAGAAAAATTCAGACACAAATTATGATATATAAGAGTTAAAACTGCCAGAATAAATTTTTTATATGTGTATTAATTTGCGTTAAATAAAATATTTTTGAAACCACTGCTAAACTAAAGAGCGAGGTCTTAAGGTATATTATGGTAAATGGTCGGTTTACCCAATGATTTTAACTGCGCACTCTGATTTTGTAGGAAAAAATATACAGCGTGATGATGTCTAGTTAGTTAATAAATTTATTTTATTTTATGTATTAGCTAAAATTGTTGTACCTTTTGTCTCTAAAAATTGCGTTTAATAATGGAATAAATTCGTAACTAAGTTACTGAGCAATTTTGCATTATCGACTCTCTACTTAGTTTTAAAAAATAAATGACTGTAAATCCAATAAGCGTAGCCAGACGACAGACAGTAATTCCGCGCGTTAACTTGATGCCTTGTCGCCCAGCACTGAATACGAGTGCCACACTTGCTGTCGCCCACACACACGTAAACTGCTCAAGTTATAGACACGTGTTCTGCTAAACTCCTCCGCGTTTACGAAGTTTACATTTCCCCAGGGTTTGCCACGGTTTACACGACTTTACACTTAGGGAAATATAAATTGTTCACAAATAAATAGACTGTGTCATAAAATAAAGTTAGGGAGGAAAAGTACTGCTGATGCCGTAGATGTGTTAAAATAGAGATAGTATAATCGTGCTTCTCTGACGGCATTGTTTGGGTTGTTCTTACAAAAATACGATGCGTATTACTAAACATTTACAGGACCAGCTATTGCCCGGGAACTTATTTGCTTGGTTTTGATTTTAATGTGTCTTTGCATCGTGCAAATGTTCAGTCTCAGTACTTCAAATTATCTTAAGCAATTCGTGAAAATATTTACTTCTATGTTCAATATTTTACTAAAAATATTACTTTTCCCCATTTTTTTAATCTGAAAAAAAAATATAACTCTTCGACACTCCTAATTTTATGTATTAATATTATTAATTCAATGATATTAAATGTAACAAACTGCAGTAAAAAATGTATTTATCTTAAAAAGAAATCTATACCATAAAATGTTTGATTATTCAAAATGGTGCGGTATGTTGCTTTAAGAATCGTTAATGGAAACAATTTAAAACGTATCCCTAAGTTTCCCCCCCCCCTCCTACAATCAAAATATGGAATTTTTTTTGTGAAAAAACGCCGCTGGTGCACGCACAACAACTCAACGAAGTTTAATTGTATGACGGATTGACATTTATTTGTACTATATGCATAGAATGTTAGTGAATATTGGTCAGAATGGAGTATTTAAATTTTGCGTAAGAATGGCTTATGAGAAAGTAAGTTGAAAATATGGTTTCAGTTTTTCAGTGAATTAAGTGAATTATAGGTACAATAGTGATGTCCTATAAATAAACTGTATGTTTCTGTAAATAAAAATTACAATACTACTTCGTACTAGGCAACGACACTTAGAATAGTGACAAAACAATTTAAAATAAAGCAGTGTTTAAAAGTTACTGTACACCTTTCACCTTCGTTATATCATAAAATACAACTTTATTGCCTTTAATTAAGTCTTCATACGCTACACAATGTGTGCTCCTTCTGTAACAATTTTGTTTGCGACTCTAATGTGACTTGATGAGCGCTTTCCTCATAATTTAAGATGTCACATTTTACCTTATACAATTTGTACTTCGTATACGGCCGACAGAATGTGGTTTCCTATCGTTCTGGGCTAAGCTATTTTTCCAAAAACACACGTTGACAACTAAATCTTATTTATGGGCACAGAAACCACAATCTGTTATTTATTAAGTAATTAGAAATACAACATGGGATTAAATATAATTTTCAAATTTGATTTAACTTCGTTTTAAATATTGTTATGTAATGCTATATCGCTTATTTACACGGAAAAAATAAAGTCATAAATTCACTCATAATATGTGCCTTACTTTAAGCTACCAGCTATCATGTAACTCACATACTTTTAAAAGATACTGTAAAGCGGGAGAATGGGATCACCGTGGGGTAAATAGGATCAAAATTTGAAACTAATTTATCGCTTACAACTCTTATTTTTTAAAAGTTACGTTCTACTTGTAAACAGTATTAACTTACCTGTCGAGGAAAAAAAAGTTTCTAAAGCTAATTTTGCACTGATAATTTTGTTCTAAATCAATCGATTCTATTCTCCTCAGTGAACTTACCCCATTTTGCGGTACGTATTTCTCAGTATTACTTAATCTACCTTTGTGCTGTGTCATAGACGTCCTGTTTTATTAGTACGTTTATTCAAAAACCGCTTCAGTAAAATTTTATTTACTTACCATGCTATCATTCGTTTATTGCTTTCGCGAACTTTCTTCGCTATACGTCTACCGTAGTTCTGCGAAAGAATGTGAAAAGAAATTGTGCTATAATCCGTAAGAGATTTATAAATATATATGTGTACTGTGTTTGTAAAGCTCGCGTATTACATTCAATTTATAACTTTTTTTACAAGGAAACAAAGAAAATCAGTGACGATAGAAGTGGAATTCAATAACAAAGTCGTGTAAATAAAGCAAATAATATTATTCTAGAAATAAATACGATAGTAAGAAATGCAACGAGTCTATCAAATTAATCGTACAACTGATATCTGAAGTTAATATATACATTATTTCTCCTAGGAACGTTTACTAGTTTGAATTTCGTATCTTATATGGAATGCATTCAGGTGTTGATGTGTGGGAAAAATCATACTTTAATGTTTGTATGAAATAGTGTAAGTTTTGTAGACGTTCTTCGGAGATTATATTCCTCTTATAAAAAAATTAGCTAAACCAGTTTTTCTATAGTGCCATTTCAAAGCACAAATTTGCATGGCTTTACTTTATGAACGCCGCGGAAACCAATAAATACAATGAAATGAAATAATTCACATTGAAACTACGTATCAAGGGGTACAGCTTGAAATTCACTGTACATAAAAACTCACATCAATGTATGTTTGTATTTTTAAAAAATTACTAATAGTAGCTATTTCAGTTTTTTTAAACATTAAACTATTTTGTGATGAGCTTTAATATTCTTCACAGCTGTAGCCCTTGGCGTGAAGTAACAATGTGAATTATTACATTTCATTACGTTTATTGGTTTTCGCGGTGTGTGTGATGTAAGCACACGTAAATTTAGGTTTTGAAATGCCATTAAGGGGAAACTGGTTGATCTATTTTTTTGTGAGAGGAAAGTATACCGCCAAACTACATCTACAAAATTAACACTATTTAATACGAGCATAAAAGTACGACTTTTCCACACTTGAACACCACATTATGACTGATGTCGGCGAAAAGCTGGCTGTTCAGTAAACCGGACGAGGAAACTACACACACAAAGTGTTCCATTATAACGTCACTATGCGCGACACATATTACTGGCGTCCAACTATGCAGCCATACGACTTGATTAAAGGCCGTAAACTTGTACGTCATGACACCATAATGAAGATGGTGTACACTGAAAGTTCTGCATTGCCTGGATATGTATCTCGGATGTTTTACATGTTAAACGCTACGTACATTGAAAACTAGAAGCCTAACCGAAATATGATTTTGATAAAGTTTTTAAACTTCTTATTTGCGCACGAGATTTCAACTGATGTTCCGAGCAATTTTTAATTATATCTGTAACGAGTATGTTTCATTTAATTGAATATCTTTCAGTATTTCATAATTTTGTTTTTCCTAACGATAATCAGAGTTTCAACTCTCTTGACCTGGTGTCTATACTGTTCAAGTACAACATTGCCTTTGGACGTAGGAAAGGTGGACAGATAGCCTACTCATCACCTTGTATTTACAGTTTTTCTCATAATTGAATAAATATAGTAATGCAAATTGTTTTACGTTTTGCAAGTCAGTAAGGAAAGCACAGGTTTTGTTTAGTTAACTTTTTAAATTCTTATGACGTATCTGTTATTCGTCTGGGTTAGATATTAACGTTTTTTTTTTTTGTGTCATATCTTTTCTGTTACGAAATAATAAATGTTCAATGACAGCAGCTATTTCAGAAAATCTGTACACATGTTATCAGATTCCTGTTGGACCAAAAATGTTTTTACATTCTCTGGGACGGAAGTAATTGAGAAAACGAATAGAACCAATGTAGCATAATAACCAGTCACCTGTTTAAGAGAAATGTGTATTTCATAAATCCAAAATTATGTTATGCTTTTAGGATAATTTTGCATTGTTTAAATATTTTAGTTTATTATTTTGTAATTTAAATTGTAAGTAATAAAGTGATCCTATTTTACAATACAAGGGATTAGGCAAATATACAGTAATAAAGACGTACGTTAGCAAAGGCACAAACAATAATTAACATTGTCCATAACAATGTAGTCCTGTATAGCGAATAAAATATATTACTCGTGAGAAAAAAAAGTAGGTAGAAAACCTGTAATCGGCATTTTCCTGATAAAATCATGTATGTGTAAGATCTAAAAGAGTATTTAAATATAATCTACTAAGGTTTAAGTGTTTACAGTAAGGCAAGAGATAGCCTGCAAATCACCGTAAATATTTTGTAATTTTCCAAATGTATTTTTAAAAGTAAAGAAATTTAATAATATTTTAAGATTATTATTTGTTAGAAACAACACTTGAAGAATACATATATTTTGTAAAAAGCTTTAATGAGTTTGTACGTTCTGTGCATTCATTTGTTGTCATTATTTTAGATAAATAAAATTTTAGTAACATAATCTCCCCCCCCCAACATCCTTTCCCCCCCTCCAAAAAATTCACCAATAATACACCAAAAATGAATTGCGAATAAGTCGTACATAGGCAGGAAAGAATAGAAGGGGCTCTTGTCACAGACATTCAAAATTTAGTTTTCATGTAATGTTATAAAACCAATGTGCATTCATATAAATACATTACACTTACCTTTCTGCCTCCAGCATTTACAGAGATAAGAATTGTAACATTTTAATAAACCAGAGTAGAACTAAAATATTTCAGTTTGAATGAGATACTTATTTAATATACTCAAGCCCACGATTCTGAAATGACTGTTGATGTTTTCTGAAGTAACTTGTACATGGCACGAAGGCTTGATGTACAGGAAACAGCATGGTGTGTTGTAATTAAAGCCAATATTTTGTGAATTGCAATGTCGCTGAGGCATTCGAAGGTTAGTAAAACGGTGTACTGGTACTTATCTAAATCTACGAGATTAATGATTATAAAGTTATGTAAGTAATACAGTCTGATAGTTATGAATTTACTTTTAACCATGGACTTGGATACGAACACTCGCATTGTGATAGGTTAACAAGGAAGATTTGCTATATCCATATTACCATGCACAAATAGAGAGCATGTAAGGTCGAAATGTCTGGATTAATAGGGCCGTATTCCTTCTGAGACTATTTGTTAACAAAATGATCACGTGACACTTTATTGTGCACAAAATCTGACACATTTTGGTGTTTTGCGTTTCGTAAACTACCGAAGGTGTCAAATTACCAATATTAGCAAATGCAAAACGCCAAATCGGAAATCGGTCGCATGTTGCAGTAGTATTCCCTATACTTTTTAGTTATATTAAACTTTCAAAGTTTTTGTAAACTACTTTTAAATTATTTTTACAGTATTAGTAATTTAGACGTACCATAATTTTCTGTTTTATAACCAATATACCGTCATATCACGCAACATAAAAACATAAACATTTTTCAATTTCCTACTTCGACAGTGGGACACCAGGCAGCAGGGCAAGCAGCTAATAACTAACAGTCGAAGCAGTCTAAGGCCGTTTTCCAACTTACTTTGGAGATGGTATTTGGGGTTTTGAGTTTTGTTCTTGGTAAGCTTCTAATTGTAACATGTCGACTATCAATTATTAGCAGTTTACCCTGCTGCCTTGTGTCCCATTGTCGAAGCTGGGTAATGTTTTTGTTTTAATGATGTCCGTTATGACGCTATATTTGTTACGAATCAAAAATTTACGGTAACCCTAATTCGTTATTGCTAAGCAAATTTATTGAAAAAAGTTTGCAAAATTTTTTATTAAATTTAACGTAATTTTTAAAGGAATAGGTAAATTGTTTTCCTGCTCATGGGGACGATTTGTGGTTTTGCATTTGGTAATTGGTAATTTGTAATCTTCGGTAGCTAACAAAACGCCTAAACACAAATCACCGAAATACTTCAAAGATTGTGTGCACAAAACGAGGTAACGGGACAATTTTGTTAACGGAAGTGCCAGTTCGAACAGTGCCCGAGTTTCTGTAGGAACAGAAGTTGACAAGTGGCATCATTAACGACGTGGCTGTGGTCGAAATAGCAGACCGCGACTGCCGCGCGCAAGGGTTCGTGGGCAGAGAAGACAGGCGTTAATTACGAGACAGTCTTAGCGAGAGACGTCCGTCAGGTTCCAACGTAACAGGAGGAGGGAGGATGAAAGGGTGGTATGGCGCCCACACACGGAAATGGCGGACCCGCGTCAGCGACGAACCCCGACCTCACCCGCCTTTTATTTTTCCCTCGGCGAGAAACGTGGCGTCGTCGGGGAAGGTCCCCATCAATACCGGCGAGATAATTGGACGGTCGTGACAAATGCCATTCTTGGCGACGTCGTGTGGGGACCTTGGATGCTGACTCTCGCCCTCGTTGGACCGGTAACGAGCGTTCTCCCACTTCTTGTCGGCTGTCGCGTGGTCATCACGCCTGCTGCAGGGCCAACCCCCGCGCCTCCCAGCAGATTAGCTATACTTCCTAGAAAGGTACGTGCCACTTCGCTTCCTGCTAGCTTCGCTCTGTGACCTGCTGCCTGGAATTCTACAAAGTTAGTATACAAGGCTTTGATATTATATGTGTAGTTTATGTATCCCAAGTGACGGGTTTATGTCTCTTGATTTATGAAATACGTATAGTTACAAGTTTTTCTATGCGCAGGTAGGATAACTTAATGAATTCAAGTCAAGAGATAAATACAATTACATAATTAATTTAGACATCTGACATAACCTCAAGTAGTTCTGGGATGAGACGCTTTGAAATACTCGCTTGCTGGAGGGAGGCAGGATATGTTACGTCACGTGGCCAGATTTTGTCTATCACCAGGATGTGATAAATGCATGCAATGGTATTCAGGGTTTCAAGGTATTCTGCAATTAATGCCACAGCAACAACACATTGTTTGCACGTTTTGAAATATAATATTCATTTCGTTCTTGTTTGTTCAATACTTTTTTTACACAGTATTTACAGTTTCAGTCTGTAGTGGTTTTGGTCATGTGGACTGTTTACAGTTTATTCTCACCAAATGAAGGCTTTCGTCTGCTAACAGCTCCTTTTCTTTCTCGAGATTAGTAATGAGTAGGTTGAGAGGCTATCAGGTGAACATTCGAGCAAGGTAAATTTCACTCGGACTAAGTTTCGAACATCTTGAACTGAAAGTTTGGCTGATCTGTTCTTTCGAAAGCGCCTGTGAGTCCTAATTACCTCCCTTTTTCTTGTCAACCTCTCTAACTGGTTCCATCTCTCAACACCTCGATGTTGACGAGATTTTAAACTTAACTACATACTTACTAGTATCATCGTTTCAATGTATTACTCGCAATTCTGACCAAAATCCCTGCTCCCCAAAAATCACGCGTCAGAAATCGATGCTGCAGAGAACGCTGAAGAATATAAAAACTCAGTTTACGAAGGAACAAAAAATAAATAAATAAATAAAACGGGGAATGTGTTGTTGTAGAGGTAACATTCACCTGGTGATTGATATGCTTGAGAACTGTGATCTGACGATACCAATCGTCATTAAAGAGTACCGTCAAAATTTGAAAACCAGGCATGGAATAAGTGAAGACTTCCACTGATGGAAATAACGAAAGATCCTGCTATGATGTAACGCCTACCGCGTTCCACGCATTTGTAAACGCGATTCAAAACCTTCTGGTGATCGCGAAAGAAAAACGCCGACATTTTGATCACATTACTAGAGAACCTGCGTAAACGAAGGAGTGGAAAAATTCTTCAAAAATTTAATTTCACCTGGCGGTTCACCATACGTGTCACACATTAGTGAGTTAGCATACTTAGGGCCCTACCGGTGCATTCAAAACATGCTTTCTTTGCCTCGATGGAGTCGCGGTGGTCGATAGGTCAGACCTGTCGCCTCCTGGTTTGATTCCCGGCTGTCCCCGGATTTTCGTATGTGAGAATTGTGCCGGACAATTCCGTTGGTCGGTGGGTTTTCTCGAGGATCTCCCGTTTCCCCCCGCCCTTTCATTCCGGCGCCGCTCCATACTTCATGTCCCCCTCACCAGCGCTGATCAAAATCTTTCACTCACCCAATTTGCCTCGAAATAGAATTTATTCCGGAACTATTTTTTTAAAATATGAACGACTGCAAAATAGTCCGAAAATAATTATTCATTTTTAGAGTAAAGACATAAAAATTCGTTTATTAGTTACCTTAATAGAAAAGTAATTTGTAGCTTTTTGATAACTATACGACAGAAATATCATTTTAAAACATTCTCAAAGAAAGAATTCTAAATTAAAAATGTAGTCCCGTTATAAATGTGTTTTTTCTGCTAACCGAGATTTCTTTACTGCAAACTTAGCATCTTTAAAGACATTTTTAACAACCCCAAATATTTTTTTTCTATTTTGAAACAGTCTAGTTATCTTGTAATATCTTTGAATGTTTCATGCAATGGGGCAAAATGACAAGCTGTATTATTGTGGACATACACCATTGCAATATTATGTCGTCCCAGAAATCTTAGAAAGAGAATGAGAATGACAAACAACGAAACAAGAAAAATAGAGACAAATCAAGCCGGGTTGGCTGTAGTCAACACAGCCATAAACCAAAAGAACAGAACATATACGATCCCATAAATAATTAATTAACAACAAATAAAGGACAGAATTTAATAATAATAAACAACCAAAAATAAAAGTCGAAATGCAAAACAAACTAATGTGTAAAACTCAGGACATCACAATTAAGACAGCACAGACAATACTGGAGCGCATACAATAATGGACACAAGACAGGATAACAACGACGACGTCACAGACAACACACAACAATGAAGACACAAAAGAACACAGTGGATTTCCAAAGGCCGACTTTTCACGACGTTTCGGGAGCTTATATCTGCTCCCGTCTTCAGGTGAAATAAAAGTGAAAACTGGAAAAAATTTCTCGTGTTTGTGTACTGTCACAATTCTATGCGAATGCGATTGCGTAGTTTAGAAACTGCTCATCCGCAGTACTTAATTTGTTAATTTAATGTCGTCGTTTGCCTCTGTGTGTATGGAAAAACTTTAAGCGTGGCTACATTTTGATTAGTTTTTAAAGCAATCTTTTGCTGATATAAGATCATGGAAGATCAAATTCAGGTTAATTCTAATACAATTTAGAATGATCATTGTTATTATTTTAGCAAGGAAGAATATCTGCCACTTTTTGCGGGGTGTAAACTTACCAATCACATAGCTGTCGTGAATATTAAGTTAGGCAAAGGTGATAGTTAAAAAGCCGAAATCGGTATATATTTCGCTTAAAAATTACATTAAAAGACTTCTTTCTACGCCAAGCCTAGTTGCAATTAATTTTACTACGATTTCGCATTTATTAGACCCCTTAGTGATATCAGCGCATCTAGTGTAAAACTTTTCCCTGTGTCAAACTCTCTCGCAAGAAAATACATTTTCTTTATAACCAGTAATAGAATTAACTTTAATCGAAGCCAAAATTTTCAGCTGTGGACAGAAATATTTGAATTTACAAAAATTTAATGTTGCCCACCCAAAGAGCAATTGAACGAGCTATTTGCGAAACACCGTAAGTGTATATATATATATATATATATATATATATATTTTTTTTTTTTACTAAAAATGAGTTGTGTATGTTACAATTTTGTACAGAGGTAAACACACACATCATTAAACCACATTAAGCGTTATTTGCGAAAGTAACGAGGCACTGAACTATGAGTAGCCCACATTTGAGAAAGACCATATTTTATTGACTACCACTGTACAACATTTAAAACACCCACAACTCATTTTGGTAGAAAATTGACTTACGTTGTTTATCAAATGACTGACTCAATTAGTTTTAAACCAAGACCCTCCTCAGATGGTACCAACAATAAATATGGTAAATTTAATGAAAATTAGAGACTGAATACAGATTACAGTTGTATCAGATAGACACTAATCGACTGAAATCTGTGCTTGGTAGGTAAGCAAATAAATTAATATTCATTATAATAACCACCAGATGCATTCCACTAAACGAGCAGGTGTGTTTGATAACGCCTATGATGTAGTTTATACCGCAGCTAACTTAATAAACGTCTTTTGACTGTGTATTGAAAATGTACGAGTTCAAATATTTTAGGATTGTAGTTTCCGAAGAATTTATTTCAACACTTCATGAGAAAATGTGTAGGTCTACTCATACAACATAATTTTTAAAGTGCAACATATACGTGAATCGTAATGTTTAAACTATGTACAAGTTTATATATATGCATATATTGTATGTATACGCACACACGTCGACGAGTAAACGTATGAATGTGTTAGGTTAGCCAAGGATATAAGCCTGTGCTTATAGTCTGGTGGCTAGAACACTGGTATTAAGATGTCTGTGCAAAACAAGATGGGTAATGCTTATTCCGTGCTGTGTTGCCACATTGTGCACGAACAACGTGATCGCACGACGTTTTACCACTTACATTTTCATCTCCTATTTAGTGCAATAATGAAGAGATGTTCTGAGGATATATCCGTTTCAAGGCATCATGCATATTTCAAATGTTTATCTTGCTTATCGAGTGGATTATAAGAACTTAGAATATTTCTCATGAGGAATCGATATTCTAGATATTAGACAGACAAATAAATGCTGGTAGCAATGACAGCGAATAGAAGCATCCTGGTTTGACATTTCTGATACTACACCGATTCAAAACTGTTTTTGTTGGACCTAAAATATAGTCTTAAGAAATTTTCTATATGTCGTTGGGAATAAAGTGAGCACTAAATATTTGACCTTTGAAAATAATTAACACCCGTTCCTGCATATAATTCAACATCAACAATAGTACCTTAGAACTTGTATGGTTGGCAGCGAACTGCTGAATGTTCCGTTTTTTTCCTATTTAAATACAACAATACAGAAATAAAATCAGTCAAAATAGACATATTCGTATTTTATATAATTAATAAACTTTTTTTAATGCAACTACTGTATATAGGTTTATACCGACATCACAATTTATCTTATGCGCGCAAACGTTAAGTGACGTGCCCAGAGAGGTTATATATTTCCCGTCGTTAACCGTTACGCGCGGAAAGATACGAATTCTCTGAAAATAGAAATTTAGCAGGGCTTTTTTGAATGCTCACTTTATTCCGAATTGCCTATAGGTGTAAAACAGAAAAAAATAATTTTAATTAATTTCCAAGTGCACTTAAACATTTTAAACTCCTCTATGAATTAAAATAATTTATCTTAAATGACGTAATGTTGTTGTAATGTAGTACTATTACTTCCCGGGCAGAATGGGACATGTTGGTTAGAAGAGACGCGATAACCACACGTTCATAGTATTTTCGTATTAGTTTACGTTCTCCAGTCTCCAATTCTTAGAGGTAAAAGAAAAGTTTTTTATTTTATTAATTTTTTTAGTGAGTATTTTCAGCAATTGCAAACAGATACGCTGTTTTTCAACTGAACAAACGCTTTGTGTCAAGAAGAACGTTAATCTTGACTACCAATGAAATTGACTGTATAAATGAATAAACATGCTGCTATATTCAACAATATATTATGACGGTTTTTTAAATATGTAGTCTATAGTGAGATATATTTCTGCAAGAGCTCGAAATATGACGTACATCCCTATGTCATACTTATAGTCTGAGATTTGGCTTGCATAATGTAGTGTATGTGTCACGTGCCATTTATGGGTTCGTAAACCAAGGTGACTTTCATATGATTGTATTAGTTGCTTCAACTAAATAATGTTCTTTATACCAATCACATGTAACCTATTTAATTGGTCTTGTTTAAACATAGCCTACATGGCAAAGGCGTAACAACTTAAGAGTTGTCTGTCTGGTGGATTGCGTGTCAACGTTCAGGTTTGGCTCCATCATGCACTATTATGATGACACTTTGACATCTGGATACTTATAAACTTGAAAAATTTACTGTCATATAACACAACAAAATCTATGTCACGCAAATCACATAAAGAACCTTAACAATCACGACGTTATTAATTCTGGGCAGATAATTATTATTTCACTTAGATACTGAAGTGCTTTAAAAAACCACGGATTTTTCCCGGAGAAGCATACTGTCGTAAAATAAGACTTAACTAAGATATAAAGATATTTGAAATAAAAAACAAGTGTATTAAAATGTTATGTAAATTAAATAAAGTTAACGTGCACGACATGACAAATAATTTCGGAATCACAGTCCTATTTTCATTTGATCCCGGTATGGATAAAATATAATTGTTAGAAGAGCAATAAAACCTGATATAGATAATCGTATACAGTTATATATTCTCAATTGAAATATTATAAGCAATAGTAATAACTAGTATTTCAATCAATAACTGAACGTAGCTGTGCAATAAGCAGCCAATCCACAAAGTGATTTATTTTGAGACTATCAAGTAGAAGATAAAGAATGTTCAAAATATTTCATAGGAAAAATAACAAGCATTCAATCAATCAGGAAAGGTGGTATGTACAAGGTTTAGATTCACAGTAGAATTTGATCTTGAATATATCAGCTCTAGTAAACTGTGGTCGATTCTGTTTGCATAACTACATACAACTTACATCTCTGAAGAAACTGCATTTGTTGCAAGTTGCATAAAAAAATTACGACGTGTTAAAAGATATTTAACAAAAATTAAAAAAAAAAAAAAAAAAGCGTTGTTCGTAACGGTTTATTATTATTATTATTTACGATTTTCAAGCATCCATTCAGAAAGAACTCTGCTCAGAAATTACCAAAACTCATACATACGTTTTGCCAGATGCAATCGGGTACAATACCAGGAATGATACCAGATCGCCATTTGAAACTACCAATGAGTGTCCACTTTATAAAGTAAATTATTGATTTGTTTAGCCTAATTATTTCAGCACAGCAAGCAAATATTTTTGAAAACGCTAAGAGTTCTGGGAAATTATCAGCTTATGCTCCTCTACGAAAGGGTATTAATTACGTTTCAGCAGGCAAATTCATATACACTACAAAGTCTCAACACGTATTATGAGATTTTCCTTAAGCGACAATCTTATGAAAGTTGTGAGCGAACTTTATAGAGAAGCCTTACCAAAGCTTTAAGGGATTGGGTAAAATTTGGAAGAAAGTTCAATGTAAGGCTGGAAAGTTTTCGGTGTTTATGAAACTAGAAATAAGGGAACTTCTCAGAGTCACGTCTTTGCTTGTCGTTTTTCTCATGTACCATGTTATTACACATACCTCTGAAATTTCAGTGGTTACTTGAAGTTACCAGGAACAACCCTGAATTTCAATTCCGTCAACTCTGTTCCCACACACGTACGTAGTGAATAGACTTGCTATATAACAGAATAATTACAAAAATAAATTATTTAGCGGAGAATTTGTTTATGGTCACAATGATGATGACGCTCAGTAAAATGAAATAAAACGTAAACATCAACTATAAAAATACACTTAGTTAAATCTCCATAATTTCGTTACATTTACAACGCATGCTAATGATCTTGATATAAGCATGTATGAATATCAGTATTTAAAAACTTTCATTTCCTTGCGTTTATATAAAAGAACTATTCAAGAAGAAAAATGCGAAAACACTATTCTTATAATTGTTAATGAAACGAAAAATTTTGGCGAACATCGCTGTTTAATATTTATTTATACTAATTGTGTAAGCTTATAATATTTTATTTGAATCAGAAGTAGGATTGGATAAAAACAAGCGGTCGTTATTATCATTGAAGCAAAATTGTGCAACAAAAAAAATCTTTTGAAGAAAATCTTAAGTGTAGTTGAGTTATGAAGCATTATTTTGTTACGTACGATTTGCAAGTTGTATACACAAACATGGATATATCCCCATTTCTTTCTGAACAGTTTCCTTCACGATTAAAAATTGTTATAGTGAACAAGTTTTGGAATATCCTCGTCATGGAACACTGGCGCCATTGAAGATGGGCAATTCCGTGTCGACGGTTCCTTGTTTTATTTTACGACGAGTGTTTAAATCATCACAGAAATTACGCGGAAAATTAAAGCTTTTTACGCAAAATCAGAAAGATAAAAAAGTATTATTTATTTTGTTACGTGTGTTAGTTTCTTCTAAACTTGACTACATTGAAAGAAGCGCTAGTTTATTAGGCTGTATGAAGTTTTGAAAAGCAGTAATTTTTTTTGGGGAGAGAGATTAGTAACACAGTTGCATGTACGTAACATGAGTTATCTACGCCAATATATTTTAATTCACTATGTACAGTCTTACAAATCTCAGCAGAGAGCTCATATTGTTTGTGACTTATCTGCACAAAGACGTGCAGCTGATGACAATGAGGAAGAGCTGCGAATGCGCACGTTAGACATTGAAACAGTATGATGAAAAATTCGTTTTGCCAAGAATCAGTAGCTGTTAGGCCTATATAACGTGTGTACATACACACATACATACACACACATACACACACGATGTTTCTTAAGTAAACTGACACACTCCGCAGTCGTATTCCTCACGAAAAAATAAGACGAAAACCTATATACGACTTACCACATGTAGTACATCCCAAGGGGGTTACGACTCTTTGTAGGATATCCAGTTCATTGCAAATTTGCTTAAGGTATGTACAAGTATCTGCAAAACTCTGGTAAATGATTAAACGGATATAGTTGTGCGAGCTGTGCGATGTTTAATATTAACAAAAATTTCATGTATGGTTAAACTGTGTATTGTGTAAAAACTAGATCACGGGAATTTCTGGTTGTGTAACTTCGGCGTGTATTCTGCGACACTATTGTGGTTATAGTAAAGATGATACTATTTTACGTGTGTGTTATCACTGTTCGCATAAATTCCCATTAAATACCGGTACATATTTTTACGCAACATAAGGATTGCAACCCCTAATTGTCTAAAAATAGATTTTTTTTTTGTTGGTTTTAAAACATTTCACAACTCCTAGAACTATGTCAAATTAATCGTTTACCAGAGTCTTGTCGTGATTTTGAACGTAATGTTTCGAAAAAAAAAAATGCAATTAACTGGTTATACTTCAAAGTAGCGTAACGCCCTTGGACAATCACTTAAGAGTGTTCAAGAGCGATAAAACCATAATTTTATATCGTTATGAAATAATGTTGGTTTTGTAGACGATACTTGTGAGTACAGTTTCCTTTTACAAAACAATTTAAGCTTTCCTAGTTTTCTCATAACGGTGCGACAAAGTCAAAATTTGCTTGTTCTGCTGCCATGAAAATAGTGAAAATCAGACGATCTACTTGAATAAAATAATTCACTGTGATATTGCATCCCATGAGCTATGCAATAAAGTATTTAAAAGATCTTAACGAAATATTTTGAATTTTTTTAAAAATCGCAAATGTACAAGAAAAAGTTAAAAATCCAGCAATACTTTAAAATACAAAGTTAGTTCACGGGATTTTTTTTTAAAATATTTTATTATTTAGTTCGTGGCATGTTAATTCACTATGAATTATTTCACTTAGGCCCTACGTAAGTCCATCGGTTTTCACTATTTGCATGGCAGCAGAACATGTAAATTATAACTTTGAAACACTGTTATGAGAAAACTATGCGAGTTAAAATTGTTTCGTAAGAGGAAATCGTACTCACAAATATCGTCTACGAAACTAACACTATTCCATAAAGACATACAATTATACTTTTATCGCACTTAAACAGCCTTAAGGTGGTAAGTCGTATATATGTTTCCGTCTTTTTTTGTGAGAAATACGCCTGCATAGTATATCTATATATTCAAGATTCATCCTGTGTGTGGTGTTTATGAGTATGTATATATATATATATATATATATATATATATATATATATGTGTGTGTGTGTGTGTGTGTGTGTGTGTGTGTACTAGAAGAAAAAACGTATCCCAAGAACAGTTATTAGCAGAGATATGGGCGGACACACAGACCTAGCGACTCTCCTGTATTGCACATCAGGCCACAGATGTGTATATAACAGTCCCTGTTCTTGGAACGGACTATAGGATAGTATTCGCGCGTGCACTAGAGGAAGCCACCGAGTGAGACCTTGGCCTGGCCTTGACGAGGGGTTCTCTCTGGGGACGACCGCGCGCCCGAGGGCGTTGATTTAAGTGCGGTTCCTCCAGAGCTGAGGTGTAATTAATTTTTTAAGAGTGCTATCTCAGGGGCTGGCCTTCTCTCTCTCTCCTCCCCTGCCCCCCTTTCCGTTCCAACCACTTCCTTTCCGTATTCGGGGACTTCTTAAGCCGCGATAGGCGAAGGGTGGTTCGGGGCGGGACAGGGCGGTAACCCGCGATTAAACCAACACCACCCCCACCAGCACTTGGCTCCCAGAGCGGAGATCAGTTACAGTCGTGGCAGAGTAGAAGCTACTGGCTGCCCTCAAGTGGTCCAGTTGCCTTCATCAGTCCCCTCAACGTTAACTTAACTGCTTAGGTCCTTCTTTGTTCTCCACCCGTGTCCTTATAAAGCAACCAGAAACAAACAGGAATCGGTGAATATTTTCCGATTATCTGTTTTATTCACCCACTGGTTGCAGGTGGGTTGGGTAGAAGAAATTTTTGTCAGTGCCATGATCCATCATTTGTACTGTTGTGCGATAGTGAGTTTTTAATCCTAAAAGAGAACAGATATAAAAAAACATTGCCTAGTTTTTTTATAAATAATTGTCACTATGTTGACTAACTTTTTCAAAGCCAAAATTGCTGTCGTATCTGGACCTAGTTGATTATTTAACTACTTTTTTGTTTATTGACAAATATCATAAACCATTATTTTTTTTTTGCCCAGAAATGTTTGGTCTACAGTAGACACAAAATACTATTTTCTACAAAATTATAATTTTTTTTTTACATTTCATGATTCCTTGTGGTTTTAAAATAAGTATCTTAAAAGCAGTATAAATGAGTTGCCAGGGTCGTACCCAGCGCAGTTTTCAGCGTTGGTGAGAAGCGTTATGAGGTGAGCCTGGAGAAGCGCCGGAATGAAGGGGCGGCTAAAACCTGTGTTGAAGCTGCTGTAACGAAAACCTGGTTCAATTATTGGGCAAGTTCAATTTATCTTTTCGCCTTTGGGAACCTTGCAGAGACTTAGGCCGGTATTCCTAAACACAAGGTACTACATATGTGCTACCATCTCAGGATCCAGAAAAGCAAGGGCCGAGACCTAACGCGCGATCGTATCCCTAAACGTCCTGAGATGGTATCGGGTAAGTCAAGGCTTATTATTTGTCGTCCTGTGTGCTAAATCGTAGGTCGGTTTTGCTAGGTTAGGGAACTGCAATAATAATAATAATAATAATAATAATAACAATAATAATAATAATAATAATAGAAATAAATCGTGGTACTGCAACACATTCACAATATCCGTGCCTTGCGGGTGATTTTCATCAACATTCTCGTAACAAGCCCACAAGTTATTCACCGATAAGAGACGAATACGAGTCCTCGCGCTCGCAGACGATTCTTGGGACACTTTGCATATTTATGGACGAATTTTGCTTGTCTCGCTAATACGCATTGTTTGCGAGTCCGACGAGTGAGAGATTTTGGTCAGCGCATAGCATTGAGGTCTTCAGCGCTGGAGAGGTTGTGACATGAGGTGAGTATGGAGCGGCGCCGGAATGAAAGGGCGGGGGAAACGGGAGATCATCTAGAAAACCCGCCGACCAACGGCATCGTCCGGCACGATTCCCACGTGCAAAAATCCGGGGATCGACCCCGCAGGGAATCGAACCCGGACCGTCTTGGTCTTGGTAGAAGGCGAGAGGTCTGACCTCTCGGCCACCGCGAGTCCGACGAGGCCGATAAAATTGCACCAGTAGTGCTCACCAATGATAAAACTTTCGTAAGAAATAGCGAGAAATCAGTATTACGATGTAACAGAAAGAAACAGTAAAACACTATAAAGTAGGCCTATGTCGCTGCATTTTAAAGTATCGTATTTTCAAGGCAAAGAGCAAGGTTATAAATCGACTATCGGCCATCTTGCCTAACTTTGAGAGCAGTTTGCGGTTGCGAGTCGGTTAGGATAGGTCCAGACCTCTCGCAACTTTGAGATAGCTTGCGATGCGCAAAAAACACGCCAAATGTTTAAGAATATGGAATCCTGCCAAATGTAGAATGTGGAGCATATCCCTCGCAAATATGAGTAAATACAAGCCTAAAACTGTCCGGACGTGGCCGACGGAAGCGATGAAATCAGCCGAAGCGGTTTCGCCAGTCCGGTACCTAGACTTAAGTCTAGTCGATTGCCGCAAAAAAAAAACGGTCATAGTCCGGCACGATGCCTAAACGGAAAAATCCAGTATGACCTGGCCGAGAACAAACCCAATTATGGTTGTCAGCTAAAATCAGTGAAAAGCTACAGGTATAAAGTGAATATTCGCTGATTAAGGTTTGAAGGTTAAGACATTCGGAAAGTGAACGAATAAACACTTGTTGATTACCGGTGTGTTTTCACCGATCTAATTGTTTCGCAGTGCTCCTTCGAGAATCAATTACGTGAAAAAAATAGTGGTATTAAGTTAATATTAATTGATTCTTTGTTAAGCGTGTGTGAAGAGATTTTAGTCATTACTTAACTTCTACGTCTGTAGCGCCATTGAGAGGTGGTATGATGTGACTATGGAGCTGCGCCAGAATGAAGGGGCTGGGGAAACGGGAAATCCCCGAGAAAACCTGCCGGCGAGCAGTGGCGTCCAGCTGATTCCCACCTGTGCAAATCAAGGAATACACTCCGCTACTCCGCTGGGAATTGAATCATAATCGCTTTGGTGGGAGGCAAGTTCTCTAGCCACTACGCGAACCGCGACCCCTAAAAGAAGAAGAGAGGGAAAAATATCAGGCCTCATAACGTATTTTGCATTATATCGTGATCTCGGTTCTTATCGTACTTTCCTGCTGAGGTTATTTGTTGCTCTTTAAATTAGTTTTACTTGTCCCGTATTTTTTAAAGTGTTTTTTCGTCTTTTCTCCCCTGGCAGTTTTGCATGTTTTAAATCGACAGGGAAACTATACTTCTCTGATTCTAGTTGATCGCAGTGTTCTTTGTTGTGTTTGGGTACTTGAACCTCTCGTAGCAATAATATCTGTATGTTGTGCGGTATTTATTATTCTCTGTTTTACTAGTTCCCCGCAAGTCTCAGTGTTGCAGGTTGTCGTTTCTCTGTATTTTCGCATTACAAATGTTTTCCCAGTACATTGATCAAGAAATAATATTTCCCCATATCTGGCCGTAGATTATTATACACCATGGAATTTAAAAAAAAAAAATGTTTGTCTACCGAACTGGGTGTTATTTCTTTAAATCACGATTACCCATGTCTCATATTTTGTCATCCATTTCTCACAAAACTCTGTCGACTCCTTCAGAATATCACTAATTCATCACATATATTTATATCAATACAAGTAGACACATTATAACTGTTAAAAAAATAATATCGGGGACGGTTTTGATAAAATTACGCTCTGGTATACGTACAGTTTACAATTCTTATTTTGTTACAAAGCTTCCTAACTGCTCGTTTTTAAAATGCCACTACTGATACGCTGCAATTACCACTTATTGGTGAATAATCATTCGGGACTTTTGTTGTATTTAACAAGATTTGTCGGTAACAGACGAAGTGAGGTGACGACTATACCGCACTCAGATTGGGTTCGGCGTGTGCTAACAGAACGTGCGACCGATGTATTTATTTATTTTTGATCCAGTGCTACACGGATTGGGATCAGCGTGCTGTAACGTACATTAATGTTTGGCAGGGCGAAACAGACCACAAACTGCATCCTCCCATCGGGTTAACATGTCTTCCCTCCGCCGCTGCTGGCATTTATCTGACCACTGACAAGTCACGCTGAGGGAATGCACGTCGCATCGCAATCGACTATCTACCCTAGTGATGCCGGCAGTGGGGTGGGGGACAGGGGAGCATTGGAACCCCCTGAGATTTTGGGTTCCTATTCACGATTATGGGGAATGGGGTGATTTGTTTCATCATTATTTATTCAAATTATCTTCAAATAATTGTAGGAATAATGGAGAAGTTCATAAGGAAATAGCTGTGACGAGAAACGATGCTTAGTTATCAACATTTTCAACAACGAAAACGTAAATGTATAGAAAGCACTTCATCTACGTTTACCCCTTCCCCAATTATTTTATAGAACTCTTATAATTGGGCATCGCAGATTTACTCGTATCAATTTTATTATTACAGCCATGTTAAAACTGCACGAAAGAGTAATTTCCCAGTGATTTTTTTGTGATGATCTTCCTTTCTAGGTAGAGCGGTGTTACGTGATATTATATTCACGCAGTTTGCCTGGTAGGCGGATTTACACTTTTTTTCTTTGTCATCGAAAAAACATAGCTACATTGTATTGTGCAAGTGCAGTTATGAATGCCAGTGCGATGAATTCATCTGAAGACAGTATTCGTTTGACAGTTTGTTCTGCTGTCGTGTTCGATAACATGTGAAGTGAAGAAACAACCACGTTTCTTTCAACAGCAGAGGCCCATGTCAGGAGCAAAAATAGACAAAAGTTCCAAGGAAAAGATTTTAATATATATATATATTTTTTTTTTTTTTGCTTTTTCCGAATTATTTCCGAATTAGTTCCATGAGGATTTTAATTTTCAAATAATTCAGCTATAAGAAGGTAATATTTTCAAACGCAGTCGTAAACATTTAAAACTCGTTCTTATTGGCAAACACATTTATGACTGTACTTGTTTAAGTCTGCCGCCGCCCACCAGGCACTATTGTGTGTATTGGAATCTGATTTAAAAAAACTGGTAAAATTTAGCAAACCTAGTTACGTAAAAGCTAACTCAGGAAATTCGTGGTTGTATGTGTGTAAGCTAACAACTAAGATTTCACTGGTGTTGATTTGAAAGGAGTGAAGACAGCTTGTATTAGGCTTACTGACTCTCACACGTTGCGAAGTTTTAGTTATAGGTTTGAGTTTGTTAATTTAATTTAAATTCCAGAGTGATAATAATTTACTACATATTCGTTTTAATGTTACAGATCCGGTATAGAATCATAAGTTTGGGTTTGGAAAGTCACCCGAATGAAGTTAGCATGCGTACAAAATGTTAACCCGTCGAGCTAATAGTTGGAGTATGTTTAACCCGAACTAGGGACAGACTGGTGATCGAACGTCCTGGTTGCGCGAGTCGGGAAAATTATATAGTAAATAATTTGTTTTATTTAAAGTAAATATTTTCTCTCAATAATGTTTACGTATTTCGTAAACGGTAGTAAGAGCTGTGCTGTTATCTGATCTGTGGGCGAGTTTTGCAAGACCCGCCCACTCCTCGAATTATCGGCCAATCACGGACGCTTTGAACTCGCCTATTGGCTAATGACGTTGCCACAGCTACTGGAACAACCTATAACATTACAACTGCCAGGATATCGTCAAAAACTGCAAGCTGTTGACTGCAACTTTTAACCTAAAGGAATATATTTTTTTATGCTAACCGTGTCACATTGTACATAGTACATAAAAGTAATAATTACGTACGTAAACTGAATTTTTGGCGTTAATAGCAAACTACTGGATCTCTTCTTGTAGTTTAAACCACGCAGTACGTCTTGATTTGTAAGACGGAGCTATAGTAAAACTGTTGCTCAGAGTAAATTGCATTTTGTTGCTGTACAAAGGAACTACTATACACATGTATACTCTTTAGAGTTCCAGCCATATTAGTTTTTACCGCATAAACTACTTTATTAAACACAATTTCGTTACCTGAACGTATGTTGCTGTAATATGTGTGTGTTACATACCATACAATGTTACAGTATCGTGACGTCACAGGGACATCAACATGGCGGTCCACGTTTATACAGACGCAAAGAAAACGTATGGTACCGTCGTTAATAGATTAAACGTACTTTTAAATAAACATATGACAAATTATTAAAAATGTTTCCTATTCTCCACGTGTTAGAGTACATGTTTCCAGGTGGCAATTGTCGTGGGTCAGCGTGGACGGGCTCTATATAGGATTTCACGGCATTGTTCTTACCTATGAAATACCTCCCCCATTTCTAATGAATTTTCGAGTGATACTTTTTCTTAAGGAAGCCGGCTTCCAGGCGCTTAAAGTGCGTTGCAGCGTGTTCGTAAATACGTTTTTTACGAAGTTATTCAACATATGCCCATTGTGTCATTGTATGAAATGAAATTGTACTTAAAACGATGATCGAAAGGTAGTTTCAAAGAATCGCGTCAATTGGAATAAGCGTTTTGGGTCCCTTAGAATGGTTAAAAACAGCTTTTTTTGACCTGTTATTCGTGAAAAACTATTCACGGTATTCGTTTATAAGTACTCTTAAAAACCTACATTGGACTTTGCTTAGAACTTACTACACGCAGTTTCAATATCTTACGCTAGATGTGATATCGCACCAGGCGAGCCGGTCAACTTCGCTTTGACGCCGTGCCTCACTCACAAAAACATATGGCCAGTAGGCGGGCGCCTTAAAGGCACTGCCTACCTGAGATGAGCAAGATTTACATGTGAAGTTTTATTTTAGTATGCTCAGTCTCAGTAATTGATATCACTTTCGCGCAAAACCACTTTTTTTGCGAATTGCTACAATAATAAAAGAGAACAAACACGTTTATGAAAGGTTCTTTTTAGAGCATTGCTTATTGTACATTACAAAACGCCTTAAAATATCCTGAATACCCTACAAAAATGTAGATTTAACCTAGATGAACAATCTAATTGGTGGAACGTATGTATATTAGACCGACGCTGTTCTGCATTGTATATATTGGTATATATCTATGAGCTCGATTATCTACGACATCGTTTTGCCGATACCTATCGAACTTGGTACATACGTGTACTTGCCACGGAGAAGGATTTTATGCTGTTCATTTTACTCTAACTCGCCAACTCGTCACTAGGTGACAATGGCGCGCGTCAACTTCTGTGCCGTTCCAACTATAAAAACTGGTAGGCCTAATATATGGAAATCAATGTTTTGTATTCGTCCCTATCCCATTCTTTCGAATGGGATGAAACATTGGTGCGTTGTGAGTGCGCCCGTGAAGGTTTCTGTCAAATATATGTGAGGGGGGAGGTTATAAAACTGGGTAGAGAGGCATGACTGAGTGTCCAAAAATTGTAACAGACATTGCAACCCATGCCGGGACAGCTAGTTTAATATAATTTAACATTCTCTCCCCTTGCTGTCGTCAGAACTCCGAGATAAGTGGCATTGTTTTTACCAAGCACCTCTCTCAAAGTATATACATACGGACATGTTACCCAGCATGTAGACGCTTTTGTTATCGGTGCCTGCTGTGTAGATGCGACCGCCTTCGACCACGCCCACCTGCCAGACACGCAGAGATACTCCTAAGTAAGGTTAATCCCTAGTTAGGAGGGTAAACAGTTTCTTATGGACGAGTTCGGCAGGGGAAATATTCTGCTGCCAGTTTCATTGGTGTCATGATGGGGTCTAATAAAATGAGAGACTGTAGTAAAATTTGATTCAACTAGGCTTGGAGATTAGAGAAATTGTTTACTTTGAGATGTAAAAATAACAATTGTTGCTTTTAATTTTATTAACAAAAATATTTAATCAACTTCATGTAACTTTATATTCACGAAAAGCTCTGTGATCGGTCTGTTGGCACCCCTTATCGATACCAGCATATATAACGGCAGAAATAGTCCCTTGCCAACCTAATACCATTAAGGTTCTTAACGTGTAGTTGAATTAACCAGAACTCTAGTGCTGATCGTCCCAGGAACATGATAGACAGAGATGGGGGTGAAATGGACATCCGGCGAGTTGTAATGGAATCCCTCCTCCTAAACCAAGGTTCAGCTGCACCTCAACGCGCGTCGCGTCACCAGTATCTACCCCCGAGGTAGGCGCGCACGACCGGGGCCAGCTACACTCATTAAGGGTCATTTATATTCAAACAGAGGGGAAGACACATCGCAACACGCACGATGGCCCGGGAACTTGCGCCAAGAAACCTTCCCCTCCCCTCCCTCCGCGTACAACCCCAGGACCATGCCTCCCCGTAAACAAAGTTCGCTCAAGTTGCCACCGACATCTTTCCGCCCGTGCGCCTTTCCTCCTCCCCCCTCCTCCTTCACTTTTCCCACCCAGCCCTTCCACTTCCAAGAGCAAAACTGTTCCGCGCCAACACCTGCTGGGATCCCCTAACAATCTTTGTTTGTTGGGAAAGGGGGGAGAGGGTGAGAGGTAGCTCTGCAATAAACTGCCGGGGAAACACACAGCTTCCCTACCTCTGTACCCTTCGCCGTGCTTCGCGACTGAAATTAATGATTTTACCGCGGCTGTCGCAGTCGCGAATATAAACAATCCAAAATATGCGCCGCACGGTATTATTTCCTGGCCACGCCCCGCCATCGTCTACGTGTTGAAATAATAAACAAGCCCGAGCCACTAAACCTCCCAACCCCTTGTCCATTACATTAGATTTCACTGCGACTCTCCCCAACAAGGATACAATGAGCATGCTAAATATTTAACATGTAAATATCAGCGAGACAGCGCGCGAATGTACGCGGAATGCCTCCGCAGCAGGGTGACAAATTTGACGAAACGTGAACACAAAGGCTAACTCGTCAACTTGTTTGAAGAAATAACATGCGGGCGTAGACTCGCTCAGCGCGAGGAACAAAAAAAAATTCATAACAACATGAAATACGCGCTTGTCTCTACCTACCACTGGGTTTAGTGAGTACAGGCTTCAGGTCGCAAGCTAGGAGCAGCGCTGTTATGTTTAAAGTACGGCCTCTGGTATTGTTAGCAATTTACTACTGGATTACTCATCTTTTGTTTATAAAACAATTGTTTTTACAATGTCTGAAAATATGTAACATTTACATTTTTGTTCGAATATTATACCATGTAGAGTGTGCATGTTTACAAGGGAACGTACATGTATCTGCGTGTGCATGTAATTTTTAACCACTGCCTGTGTGACCAGTGGCGAATATAGAACCTGGTCAAGGGAGGGTTATGAGCTCATTAACAAAGTAACAAGGTATTACGCCAGACAGAAATAAATAAATATATAAATAAACTACTCCGTGTCTACCACCTAGGAGAAAAATTACGAATAGCACTGAAATAAATTTAGAAGCACTTACATGGGCAATATTTTTAATAAAGTAATTAACTGCAGTAATACATTACTTTCAAGAGTTCTTCAGAAATAAGTGAACACACTTTTTACTTATTTAATCACTGTAGGGATTGAACTGAATACAAAATTGCTTTGTTGGTATTTTCAGAGACAATATTTTGAATAAAAACGAACAAAGATAGTGCATCGCATAAAATTGTAGTATGATTTCAGTGAAAACATATTTATTCCAATTTTCGCCTTGTAACAAATTTTACCTAAAATATTAATTATTTAAGAACAGATAGGATTTTTAAGTCTGTTACGGTACGTTACTCTATACTAGATTGCCAATAGCCTTTCGCCAAAAGCAATACATTACTGTTACTTTTTGCAGTGGGGAATATCTGTAATATAATTTACTTAGCTTCCAGATTTATGGATAAAAATAAAGAAGCTTATTTTTTCCTACCAACGGCAATTTCAGCCTCACAGAGGCAATTTTTGGTAAGCATTGCGCGGATTCAACAAACGGGTAAACATTTTACTAACTCACAGTTATTAAAGCTCTTTTTTATACTAAGCAAGAGTCACTATAAAGACAATTTCAAAACCTGCACTGAATTGTGACTACTGATGAGCCTGAAATACGTGCTATGTTTGACCAAGAGGTTCTCAAATACGATACATTTTTCAAACAGTCTTCAGTATATGAGTGTTACAGTTTGCTGTCTGCAGTTCAAGTGTATAATCCATTCTGAGGAGTAATTGGTATTTAAATAGGCAAGAGAAATATTTCATTTCTGAAATCAATAGTCTCAAAACTAAATATAATATGTGTGCTTCTGCGTGAAAGAAGCAGCATAATGTAAACTCCAACATATAAGTATTGTATCTTTGCACACAGCTTGTAGAATACTATCGATGCTGAGGAACCAATGGGTTTATTATCTAAGAAATTTCATCTTGCAGCCCTTGGGTTCAATCATCTGCTCTAGTGGTATACGTTGACGAACAGTATACCACTCTGACCTCAGGATCCCATACTCTGATATTACAATTAATATAATTAATTTGAGCTTGTAAACTGTTGTTATGGAATATCACTCATCAATGTTTTGACGATCTTAGAAATAGCAGTAATGAACTATCACTAAACAGAATATTTTCAAAGTGTTGAAATAAAAGTGAATTATTTATGAAAAGCTGTTGATGTTTTACGGATAGAAATTTTTAAGCTGGGTAGTAATAAATCGGTACAATTATTATTGTTAATTTTCTGAGAAGTGTTTATTTCATCCAGTGCTGGGAAATGTTTATTTTATCCAGTGCAAGTTGGGGAGGAGGGTTAAGGGATGGACTTAAGCCACTCAAGCCCCCCTCTAGATCAGCTGCTGCGTGTGGACGTGTTCGTTAACGTCGGTGAGAGTTATATTAACAGTATGGGTTTCTTGAAACTGAATACTTTTTTTTGTTTGACAGTTGGGTCTGCTAAGAACATATCATGATTTACAGAAATAATTCAATGATCGAATAATTCCGTCAACGTAGCTGAACTTCAGTGGACTTCTATATAAATTACTTGAGAATTTAAAACATTAAATTCATGTGCCAGAAACATTTAACATATGCTCTAGAATTTAATTTAATTTTAATATGCACATTTTATTATCATCATTAAGTCCAGTTGAATTTCTCCGTACAGTTCTAAAAACAATTTTTATTTGGATAGCTTATTGTAACTGACAAATAAGTATTTAGATAATAATTTCTGTGTAAATAATTGATTTATTTCCTTAATTATCACTTAATTTCTCCGATTTTGTTCATAATATAATTGCTAGAAGTATTATTTTGCATTTAATTATGGTGCCAGTAACAGTTTCTTTTAAATTTCGCCTTAAAATTAAATATCTGGTCAGATTAAGAACATAAATGAAATGTTTGTATATTTGTTTTTAGTTTATCTTTCATTACTTAAAAACCCTGCAACCTAGGTACGCATACCATTAAGTTATCAGCACACTATGTCTGAAGTTCACCTCGCGATTGTCTACTTATTTTAATGTACTTCATTCTGGTGCAGTTTACGAAAATCCGCTGTGTATAGCAATCATAAAACTGCAACAATGGCTACCATTTAACAGACAACTAGCTCTTCAGGCTTGCTTTGCAACGCCAATTAAATTTTTTCTTGGTACTGCGTTCTGCCCCTCTACCCCGTGTTGCACCATTCCCCTCCCTAAATATTTTTGATTCAGGAACCTCCGCGGACACACGTCAAAAATGCACAAAAATTTCATCCTAACCGGGTGAGTAGTATAGTAACGCATATAAGACGAACGAACAATCATTTTATATATTACATGTTTCATGACGATAGGTAGAACGATTTAGACGTTGACGCGCTGCAGGGTCACATAATGGCGAGCTAAAGTAAAATGTATAGCATAAAAAGCTTCTTTATGAAAAAAAAAAAGAAAAAGAAATGTGCAAAGTTTCATTGTGATCGGTCAGACGGTTAAGTTTATTGATCTTATTCATACATAGCCTTATGTATAGGCCGTTCACGACAAAGTGAGCACTGCATAAAGTTTTCTTTCGGCCGTTTTTCAGCCATTGGTACTATTTTTAATATGAAACCTTAAATGTAACTAAAAGCCAGTGTAAACGTTTAAACACACTCTCAAGTTACCATCTATTGGAACAACAAACAATGTTTTTAATTAATTACGTGTTCTTCTGAGTGCTCAGTTAATAGTGAACGACCTGTACCAGTATCCATTTAAATATATATAGACATTACTGTGTATCTCCACTCTTTGTCGTACACCGCACTAATAAACCACATTTCCAGCCACAAGTCTAGCACGTGTTCTTAAGGAGACCTCGCAGATGGGCGTATTTTGCGCGTTTGAGACCAAGAGGTGTGGAACGCTTAGGGCGACACACTCTAGACGCAAGTCTGTAACTTCTCGCCGATATTTCGCCTGTGTGAGCAGAGACCTGCGTTGATAATTGGCGACAGGCTAGTATAACACGCTGGGATCTACGGTTGTGTTTCGCAGGTATACTCAGGGAATCTGCGCGAAAGTCCCAGCATTGTGTTGAGCCAATCACGAGTTGGACTCTGAATGGTGATTCGGGAGTTTATCTGAGAGTCAAAGGGCTTGCACAAGTAAAAACGTAAGCAGTAAGAATTAGACTTAACTAGTAAATAGTAGAGCAGCAAAAACTAAGCTTACAAAACAACAGGTTACTGCCTAAGTTTAGCCAATAGAAACAAAGCTTGAATATTGTTTTTTTTTATTTTTCTGTATTGATTATACCGCATGGTGAAAATATTTTACTAAAATAAAGAGACAACGATTGCGAGACATGTAAACTATGCTTTGCTAGTATTTCCTGTGGCGGGGTCCACCCCTAAACCCCTCGTAACACATTTTAATAGGGGCACCTACAGATACTAAAATAAAGAATTATTACTACTCTTTACTCTAAAAGTATGGAACATAAAATAATTTCTCACAATATGAAGCCAATTACGTATCTGGTTATGTCGACGGAATGCTCGGGGTTCGTGGATAACGCCGCTATAGCAGACTACTGTAGTGAGCACAAATGAAAGCTGTAGTATAAGAAAATAGGGACGGTAGTGAAAAGGTACTCCATTCAAAATAGACATTACTTCAGCCGTCCTTGCATTGGCCGGCGCTCACAACACGGCCGACGGAAAACACGATTTCCAAAAACATGTTAGAAAAACAAGCAAAGCGGCTATAAGAACATTTTTATTGGATACCACATACCACCGACGTGAGATTGAAATAGAGCCAGACCTCACAAGCCCACTGACACTACAGCAATAGACCTCTGTCAAAACACTCGCCGTCGAAATCAGTTCGTCAAGCGCCTCTAACGGGGACCGGGCCTATTGCACTCCTGACGTCACCACCTGGCACCGGCTTCCTCACGGGACACACACAACCAAGAACAACAAATCAGTCCTTCCAACGAAAGCACCGAATTTGTAAGATACAATTAAGTACTCGCACGAGGCTCTTCACAGCTGGCGCCACACACGGTTGGCTTTAATTTCGTAACAAATCACGTGTCTTTTCTTTAAAAAATGCCCCATCTTGTGCTTATTGTATAGGTTACAGCAAGGCGGCATTTAACGATTGAAATGCGAATGGCATACACCGTGATTGGAAGGAGTGCATCTCCTTATGGCGGAGATATTCAACTACTATACAGTAAAAGCACTTTCGTTGCCACAGCATTAGCCACTGGAAAGTTACTTTATCACAAAAAATAGCTTTCTTTTAAAGTTACAGTAATGGCAACGAAATTGAATTATTGTTATTCTGTTTTATTTGATTTGATTGAATATAGCCGTTGTATTTTTAAATCATGTTATGTGTTAAGAATAATAGTAACTTAGCTACAAAGAAATTTAAACTAGGCTATCTTAAACGAAATATTTTTAAGAAAATATGACGCGTAAGAGAATTACAGTATTCTAAATTATCTATGCTGTGAGGCAAGATTCTTGATCATATTTGAACATTAAGTATTATTGTTGCAACGAAAGTGTTGTTACTGTGTTCGTCTGCTCAGTGCATTAAGTTCTGGCAGCAGCTATGAAGAGCACTGGCTGATAATGTTTAACTGCCTGAGGGACCTGACACACCTTCCAACGGTATCATCTGAATGTTACTTCTTGTATACCTGTAGGTTCAGGTACAGGAGGACAGATTCTGCCAACAACATACCGGTTGAGATACCAAAGTATCGTGCCTTATACTCAGCCGAACTCGCTCGGTGACTTCGTATATTTATGTGCCCGTATTAAGGTGAAGATATTTCATTTCCTCCAGTCGCGGATCTCACTGAATAGTTCAAATCCACTCGCTAGGTGGCAGCTTTCCCTCTAAGCGTCTTGTCTGGCCAGCTCAGAGAGTGAGACAACGTGAATGTGCGAGAGAGACAGAGCGAGTGCAAGTATTAAGGAGGGATGGTGAGGGCTAGGGAGATGCAAAGCAACGCTAGGAGCAGCACTGTCGCGCCTTGCAGACGGCCGGAATGCTGATAGAAACGTATTTTTCGTACGCATGGCAGTGGAAACGCAAGTTTATTTTCATTTTTGAGGGCTCGTGTGGATAAATGCAGGCTTAAATTAATGTAAATAAAACCAATATTGAACACGACGAACTATTTAATACACAATATGAAATAAATTGTTTAATATATCCCATATTATTCATTGAAGTGTGCATTAGAAGCGACGCGGAATAAATCCGCATGGCGAGAGTGTAGCAGGTAACGGTCTTGTTATGCGGAAAATACAATGTTTAAGAAAAAATGTAATATCATCTTTTTGGAAAACTACAAAATTGATTAAAATTTGTACGCACGAAAACTGTCCGTTTAGAATGCTTATAGGTTACATAATTTTTGAAGGGTTCATGCTGTTGTCACAACATATATTAATATTATCGTTATTGCAAGTAGACTAATTCTTTATGTAAAAAAGGGATTGTATGAGCTTGTAATTTTGATGTTACTAGATATTTATGGATCGTTCCGCAAACTTAGCTTCGGAAAATGTTTTGTAACATTTTTTTTGTAGGAAAAAATCTGCTTTTCAAAAATAAACATAAAACGGAATATTATTATTTATAAGACACGCATGCTAAGTTTGTATTTTAACGCTTACAAATGAATAGACACGTCTACGACTATATCATTTCAACAATTTAGTATTCAGTAAATGGACGAAGATAGGCCTAACCTCGTTAGTTCAAAATAAATCAGTTATAATAAAAGAAACGTGTTTACTACAATACATACAGAAATTGGAAAAGAAAATACAAATAGGTAATACAGAATTAGTTTGGAGAATACAGTTTATAATATGAATACAATTAGATTTGCAGAAGTTGTGATGTGTGAAAATGACAACACTCGTAACTATATTTTTACACTGTTACCTATCGACAGTGTTCTTTATATACATATGGAAACATATTTTTAATAAATCTATTTTATTTTTACAACGAGGAACAATATTTTTGCCACCTAGTATTTATTTGTAGACATTAAATAGCTTCGCTACACACGTGTACAATATAGCGTCTGCAGTCGGTATCACCATTCCGAAGGTTCAGAACTTCACCACCAGATGTCAGCTACTTTGCTTTGCATCTCCTATTAGTCACGCTCATACAAGCAGGCTGTCTGTCCCCTAACGGCACAAGTCTGTCTGCCTCCCCATGCCCCAAGCCTTCGCGAGTTTGGCCGAGGCAAAGTTGACTGTATTTCACTGATACAGAAGTCTTCAGGCACGTCTTACGAACTACCCGTCAACAACAGAAGTCAGATATCCATACAGTAACTTGTAGTTTAGTCTGCTGCCATGTAACGCGAAACTGGCAAGTACCTATCTGCGAAACATTCAGTTGTGACCCTATTATTATTTGACTTAATATTTGAGTAATTGTGATTTGTACCCACATATACATTTCTTGTCTAAAAAAAGACAGCAAAAACACCCACTACAGCACTTTTCTGCAGTGAGCGGATAGCTTTATAGTTGACGGAGGACCTGAAAATGAACTACACGCGTGTAACGTATTTTGAATGATATTCCCAAGCAGACATCACGCACGTACGTGTAAACTTTAGATAAACTTACCTATAACCGAAGCTTTGCGCATCGGTCAGTAGTGTGAGCAGGCGGTCAGCTTAGTGGCGTTGGTGAAGAAAAATGAAATTGAGAGATTTTCGTCAGCACTTAACAGCGATGTTTAGAGATGATGGTATATCGCGAAAATGGTTTGTGTCAACGTTACCCTTGAAAACGATGTAGTTCCTTGCACCAAATATGAAACGGTAATACGGTAATACTGCAGACCAATAACAGGCATCAGATATTGTAATATCTGGGTTCTTATTGGCTGAGTAAAATAGGGTAACCGCTCCAAATAAAATCTAAAGCCGGTAATTTTCTGGTAAGTTGAACGTGCGATTAAACATCATCTCTAGCGATGTTTTCAGTGCAAGTGAGGAGTGACAGTGAGGTTTGGAGCAACGCTGGAATGAGGGTGCGAGAAAATGTAGGATCCCAGAGAAAACCTGCCAATCAGGGCCATCGCACATTTTCCACATGCAATAATTCGGGTAGACCCCGCTTGCAATGTAACTAGGATCGACTTGGAAGGAGGAGAGCGCGTTGGCCACTGCCCTTGCACGACACTTCGGCGTTGGTGAAGTTTCTGTACTGAGTTAAGAACTATAACAAAACATATAATAATTCGAAACTTATGTTTATTTTAGCCGGCCTACGTGCTCTTATAATAATTGGAACATAAGTAAATAATATATATTTTTTCAATAATCATGGAGGGGTTCCGTAGAAGCGTCCGATGAGCTACTATATCATGGAGAGTTAGCCTTCTTTATCAAAAAAATTTGCTTATTTATTATACGAATTAAAATTTTTGTAGTACATTCAAATATTTTTCTTCCCAGACGCGTTACGTTTATTACACAACGAATCATGCTGGCTAGTAAAATTACTTCGTATGACAAATAATTGAATCGTATCTCATCTTGAAGGCAATTACTGAAATGAATCAATTTAGAAGTGGTTGGTAACGTAGCATTAGCCGACTGTATAAACTGTATACTGGAACTTTGATTAAAATTACATTAAAAAAGCGTTATTAAAACGTATGAAGGGGAGAATAATTCATACTTTTCTCGAAAATTGTTTAAAAATAGACTTTCAAGAAATTAGAAAAAGGCATAACTTTAATTAAATCAAAACTTAATTACGAAAAAAGCACGAGCTTTTGTAGGCTACTAACTCCTGAGGATGGGTTTAAAGTTTTTTTTATAATTTTTTCTTCGCGCGTCCGTAATGAAACGAAAACATGGAGGACGGGGGAACATGTCGGATGTTTCGAATAACTTGGCAAGTATAGTCAGACCAGAGTTGTTGGAGGAGGGGGGGAGGTGGGTGGGAGGGACGTAATGAATAACGATGTGCCGATAAGGGCGGGCCGGGTCGATGGTGCCCCGCGGAACTGAAGAGTTTCTGAACCTTCGCTCGCCTCTAAAGAGAAGTAAGTGGCGGTGACCAGACGCCGAAGTAGGTGTCGCGAAGTAGGCGTGGGTACATTGTGAGCCTGCCACAGTTAAGGTCGGGTTAACTTCGGGTGAGGAGGGATGTTAAAGGAGGGAGGGGGGACTTCAAAGAAGGCGAAACCTCGCACACAGCCTAATTACATTAACGGCTCCGGCGGGTCGCAGGCTCGAAGGCGCACTCTCATTTACCGGGAAAGGGAAACCGTGATGCTGGGTTGAGAGAAGGCGGTGGTGGGAAGGGGGTGAGATCTCGTAGCCAGAGTAAATAAGGCGGCAGGTTTGACTTGGCGGACCTGCTTCTAACAACTTGACGTGGCATTCCACCCTCCCTTGTCCCTCCATAACCCCCCAGATCTTCAACCCCCGGCCCGAGCTAGATTTAATGTGTTTACCTGAACTAACAAATTACTCTTCCTCCCGCGAAGAGATATCTCGGAGATTCTCCGGGAACGCCCACGCCTTGACACAAGATCCCAGAGAAGCGGAACGAGTTCTCGGGCTACGCATCTCGGTACGGAAGAAAATTTTTTTTGTGAACTCAGGGGTTAAAGGAATACAAAGTGCCTCACCGTCCCCCCCTTCCCCTGTCTCGCCTAACCGGAAAATTCTCGACCATTGCTGTTGCCAGGGCAGCTGTAGCGTTAATTATCTCTCGCTCATTACTTCAGAGACCGAGGCTGCATCGGGTGGAGGGACGACAGCGGAGGGAAGCGACTTCCACGTTTTCTGTGTGCAAAAAAATTACCCGACTCTCTCGCATCTTAGACGTATTTTCTCCTTCCAAGGCATAAAAAAATTTAGTTTGAAGTACAAAACAAAATATTAAAATTTCAATAGAAATAAGTAGTACATGTGCCCCTCTCATTATTATGGAAAGTGATTCCTAAGCTTGCTCGCAGATATTTATAAATAAACTTTTTTGAATCGGTCAGAAAATACTAAGGTTAAAGTAAAATAGGGTAACCGCTTAAATAATGAAGAGGCCTTTTACGGTGATCGAAAACGTTGCATTGCAACCCAAAATCTTAGCTAAGGCGCAGCCTGCTTTCGGTTATAGGTCTCGGATTTGGTTGATTTATCCTTGGCACGTTTGACTGCTAAGTATCGTGTTTAATAATAATAATAGAGGAAATAGAAACAGTCAAACTGTACAGAAAAGTAAGTCTTGGTTGATTTAGATGTTTTCATGTCCTAAAAAAAAAGTGAGCTATTATTTAGTGTATGTTCAAGAGATAATGTTAAGTAATAACCCATGCATGATTTTCAAAAGTACACCGTTTAAAATAATATTTTTTGTGTTTAAAAAAATTTCAAAATTTTTAAAGTAAAGTTTCTAATTTTCTGAAGACTTTAAAAGTTATATATATTTATATTAAATGCGGGTTTTATACATGTCTTGGTGTAGGCCATGGAACTGTTCTTCACTAGACATTATTCCTTTTCCGAGAATCAGTTGATTTTCCTTTCTATTATATCACCGTTTTCAGGTAATTTTGGCTTTGACATGCTATTAAAATTCTCGTTTCAATAAAAAATAGTTACAACGTATGTCTTTAAACAAATCATACTTCGTACAAACATGAACAATTTTAAAACACTTAACATTTCCGTGACCTCCTCCACTAAATCTTTACATATCTTGGGTGTTTACCTGAAGATCTCAGACATGTGGTGTTTCAGAAAGAGAGTAATATTATTCTGACTAGCTCAGTCAAATGGTGTACGCTTCTGTATAAAGCCATGCTGATAACAACCACGTAGCAGGTTACCACGTAAAGTATTCAAATAAGTTGGAGGAAAATTATATTCACTAAAAGTGGCTCTAGATAAGCAATAGTAGATGTCTTCACTGTCTGAACATGGTTACTTAAAAACGTCAAAAATTAAATAACAGTTAAAATAACACATGTTCACATAGTTGTATCTCCACGTACACAGGCATGTATATAATGATATAAACTGCTGCAACATTTAATTCTGTTCCTTATTTGTTACTATTCATATAAGCCTGCACGGCAATTGGTAGTGTTCATGATATAATTTATTGATTACAATGGCGGGATATCAAATAAATAAGCAATCCGTTGCATTTGTCGGTGACGTAGGGTTTCAGACCCGATGCGCCAGAGTACAGGACTCGCAATCATTGACTATTAACTTTTCTCATGCTGTATGTATACACGCGTATGTAAGGAAGATAAACTGACGCTTTTCCGCTCGTTATTGTTCCACATAATTATCAATAAAACCGATTTCACACCGACATATTAGATTCGGGTTCTCTCACCTTTCGTAGGTGGGTCTACATTCAATAAGATATGAAAAGACCGCCTCGCAAACGTCTTCCGCGTCCACACATGCGACAAGAGTGTGTCTCACTCACGCACAGCAACAAAGCTTTTCCTTCTCCTCCATGGAGGTAACTAGTAGCCAATCAGCGACCTTTTGACACAATGGCTTATCGTATACTGAACGGTACGTATACCATTTATTTATTAAATCCATTTGAAATTTCGTACATTAGACATTTATTTGTATTATAATCACCCGTAAAAGTTTCATTAATGTTTTTCTTTCATTATTTACATATGTTTTAACTTTTGTCACATCATGACGTCCACCTTAGCCCCGCCTATAAGCAACAGTGGAGGTCGCATTCAAAGGGGAAAAGGGTTGGTTTGTCTTTCTTTCTCCACGTCTCTGCCCTGTCGCTATCCCGTGGCGCTACACGTGAAAACATAACTCTTTCCTACAACCATCTTTATTCTAAAGTTTGATATTGATAGGTCGGCAGTCCTATACAATTAACTTCAAACCCATTTGCTTGGGTTATTCCGAACACGTTAAACAGTTTACTTTAAAATACTGTACAAAATGAAACTTGATTGAAGTTTCTAGGATAATTTTTACTAATTAAATACTTACTACATGCATAGCTGCTCCACGACCTTGACTTGGTGTGATGTACAACTGGTTGTGCATCACATTTGTTGTGCGGTGCGCGCTTCGCTCTCCCCGTCTAAGAGGAGAGGGGAAGGTGTGCACGTAAGGGGTGGCGAGTCAGGTGTGTTGAAGGTAGGAGGAGTATTGATCGCGCACCGGGCGAAAGATATTGACCGCTAAGACTGCTAGGCGAGCTGGCATCAAGTAGAATGCCGTGGAATGTTACCAGTCACGTAGTTTTTTTTATGACAACTGCTGAAGCGATGGTACTAGGTGTGGCAATGTTAAAGTATGTATCTTTATGATCGTGGAAACTTGTATGGCGAGTGCGTTATTAGTGGTTGCTAAAAAGCACTGCGCTAGGTAGCATGAAGCCCGAGAAGTTGGCGAGCAAAATGGCCAGACTGGCGGTCTGGAAAGTTAAAACGAGCTCGTTTGTAATGCACATTATCATTGATAGTAAACTGGTTGACAGACTTAGTGCATATACATGACTGGTTGAAAGTGGACTTAGGGCATTTCAAATACTGGTTGAAAATACTTCACCTTGGATTGTGGGCAAATGTACCCTTCAAATTCATTTAACTTGTTTGTAATGCAGCATATTATTGTTGATAGTAAATTGGTTGACAGACTTAGTGTATATATATTACTGGTTGAGAATGGACTTAGTGCATGTCAAATACTTAGTGTAACTTCTACTATATGTAGAGCTATTAAAGTGAATGAGGTAACCATTGATTCGAGATTGACTTTGATATCATCCCCGTTAGGGTGTGATGAGAATCGCTGTAATTTTTTATATCGTAATCCTTGTATTTATTTTTCGTTGTACTTCAAATATCTGATTTGCATTCTCTGAGAAAAATAAATATATGTTGTGTGATTACTTGGGTGTTTGCTCTGTAAATGCACCACATTGGTGTGGGAAACAGAACTCGCAGGCTAAAGAAGGTCAGCACAGGGGCGTGGCTTCATCCACCCCATGCAGATCAATTTATTATTAACATGTTTATTACCTATTATAAAGGTTCCAAATTTTGTATGTAAGTTCGGGTATATGTTACTCTCAACCCGTGTTAATTTTAAAAAGAAATATTAACCCCATACGGAGGAAAGGCCGGGTTTGATTTTGTCAGTCGCCCAGATAGTCTGTAATTGGTTGGGAATGTAAGAAGGAGGTGTTTTTTTTAGAGGGTGTCTTGAGAGCTCCGGTTAGGGAGCTCAATGGGGACTCTCGTCGTGACAACAACGAGGCGTGGTCGTGCCTGAATTTTCCGCGGGTATTCGCAGGGGTCCGCGGATTTACTTGGACTCTTGCTGTGGCCGTCACGAGATGTGGACAGGCCCCGGAGCAGCGGACGTTCGCGGGAGCCCGTATATTGCATTAAGATTTGTATTCTTCGTTGTCATCATACCAGGATATTGATGTACCCACGGTTGCCTCGATCGCAGACGTGATTGTCCGCGAATGTCTGGAGAGTCTACCTGTATTTGAAGACTCCTTGTTTCCCGTCGCCAAGTGTGGACGCTAGTGGGTCGCTGTTTCTTGGAGACACAGCGGGGTGCGGTTGTTTCATAGAGGAAACCAAGCGCGAGTGACATAAAAATTAAGCACCTAGAATATCTCGTGGGACTGACAGACTGAATTCTGAGTTTCTAAAGTAACAACAAATTTTAGAAATTCCGGTGTTGCAATTCATTATTACTAGCACCTACCATAAAAAACTAAATCATTTATCAATTTTGTATCAATATTTCTCTCCAAATAATCAATAATCCAGGAAGTTAACATTTACTTTGGTCAGTTTTGCATGAAAAAAATTTCGTCCGTTTTGACGATAGTTTGAGATCTCATCTTGGAATATCGAATTGTTTGTGATATTTACTAGTTTTGATTAACTACTGCATTTTGCTGTTCCGATTTTTTTTTTGGAAATGCGTGCTGTAGAGAGTGAATAGTTTTGCAATAAATTTGCAGCAAATTGTACCATTGAGGATGCTGAGAAGTTTAACGTTTCCTTGGCAAACGTATTTTAGATTGTAATCAGTAATTAAGTCAGGTAATTAGCGGATAATATTAATTTCCAAAGAGAAACTCGCATATAAATGAGCTCGTACATGGTCACACACATACTATGTAAATTGTGTAGTTGTAGTATATATATGTATATATTATAATATTACCTACAAACGAATACGTGTGCGTCGATTTCTCACGATTTTGCAAGGTTCAATTCCTGAAACTATGATTTATGAGAATACGACCGCAAAAGTCTGAACATGTTAACGTGTTTTCACTATGTTGTGAACATTTTTATATATGAAGAGATTTAGACTGAGTAAAATAGGTAACAATTTATATAAATTATTTAAAGTAGTTAGTAATGCCGTATGTAACGAGCTTGTATTAATTTATGTAGTTTAAAATTAGCTGATTTTTATGTTAAATTGGTTGTATTGATGTCATTCACAGAGTACAAATTAGGAGCAGAAAGTTTCGGTAAATTTTGTTAATGTTTATCATTTACAATAAAATATAACAAAGCATAATTATAAAAAAGACAAACTTTTTTAAAATTACAAAACAGTTGCAAAAATTATTGCACGAAAACGTGAAACAGAATAAAATTAATGTTAAATTTTGAAACATAAGAATATGATCTTAAAAAGTTACCTTTCAAATATAATAGTTGACTTGATTTCAGCATAAATCACTGTAACACTAACATACATGCACCAACGCCTGTGCATTTTTGTTTTAATGTGTAGCAGTGTGGCAAACGTACTAAATATCACTGTAGCAGAAATATGTACTGGTTTACATTTGCGGCATTAAATAGCGCCTTGGTTTGCCAGTAAATACAGCGGGTTTGACGTACTTTAACTCCAAGAGCATAAAGGAATTTCGGAAATCGACCAGCATTCTCTAGTTCCGCATTGGAGCATTCGAACTACGGGGTGGATTTAATACGTTTTCATTTGTCTTCGAATAACAATGTGGCTTATTTCTTTAACGAACATGCAGATTTATTATTACTATGCTTTCATAAATCCGTACGTTAAATTTTGTTTTTGTCCCCACGTTAATACCAAGATCTTTATGTATATTATTTGAACGTCTTAACTTTTTCTTATCTATACTTTATACACTATTTTCTTTTCTTAAAATTATGATGTGATCATCCCAACAAACCTCCCACTCAGAAAATTTTAAATCATTCACTATATTTAGGCAGTTATCGCACAATATATAGGGCCTACAAACTTGAAGAAATATGTTTTATAATGTCCTCTGATATAGTTTATTTTATTTCTGGGTGGGGCATTTCCACACGCAGTCAACTGAACAAATAAAAAAAAATCAAATGAAACAAATAAAATTTCAGTGTGAGAACATTTTGAAGTAATTTTTTTTACAGATGTTGCTTTCAGTTCACACGATAATTATATTCTCTGTCAAACTGGCGGCATATACTCTTATAATTTTTGCATTACAATAATATTTTCAAAACTATGTGCTACTGAGCCGCGTCTTTTCATGACTTTTCCTAACTTTATTCTACTTACTACGCTTAGTAACGACGTAGATGCAGATTAACGTCAAACCCGGTGGCTTTACAGTGATTTTGATTTTTTTAAAGAATAATAATTATTATATCGAAGAAGTCCTGCATTGTTTGTTACAAATATATTACGAATTATACCTTACTAATAATCAAAAGTTTTTCAAATTACTTAACCCAAAGAATCACCAATTTTCTTGTGAAAAATGCCTAAATGAAGCAATTTTTTTTTTTGCGAATGAACGGTGCGTTATTTCGCAAAACTCCCAAATACTTCTCATGACTCCCTTAGTCTTGACATTTTTCAAGGAATTGCGTTAAAAATGTTTTGTGTTTTTCGCACCAATTTGTTAAAGAACTACCTTCAATGCCTTAATATTAAGCGATTTTCACAATTAAGAACGAGGGCATGTTGCAAAGTCCATTTTACACACATCTGCCAAGGTTACCGAACTGTGTGCAGATATTCTACAGGTATACATTTATTAAGACACTGCTGAACTTGCAAACGTGAAGTTCACATAGGAATATTAATTAAAAATAACATTTGAGCGTGCATAGCATGACAACACGGCCAACAAACAAACAGTAAACGTCTGTTAATATCTTTAACTGTTATGAAAATAAAAGGAGTGGCCAGCCTTAAATTGCTTACAACTTTCTTAACGTCAGGATAATCAGACATTTAAAAGTGAATTTGGGGTAATGTGATTGTAGTAATAAAAAGTCCTGTTGTAGTGACTGTCTATGTAGCACAGTTTTCGTGCAAAACGCACGTGTAGTTATAAGGTAGTGATACAGAGCCTAACGCGAACTCTTCGTCAAAGAAAATATAATTGCCTTAATTTTTACTAATGCTTGAGTCTTAGCAGTAACGCTTAAGATAAATAAAAATCTTCGAACCACAAACTAGTTAAAGGACTCAAAAACATGCGGGAGTTTGATAAAGGTTATGATTTACTTTGTGGCATTGTTCATATACGTCATGCAATTTTTGTTTAAACTTGACGTCAGGAATAGATGAAAACTAACAGCCACCAAGTCATTCAGATTTGTAAAGTACTTGCAACTGTGAAATTGATTGGCGCGTTTTCTTTGGCAGAAAGTTGTGTTAAAAATTGAGCAACATGCGTAGAGAGAAGAAAAAATTTTGATTTTAAGCTCTTCCACTGCAAGGTAACGTTTTAAGTAAGTGGTACTGCACAATCTCGATGATGTGCGACCTATCGATACCAAGTATTGAAAATAGTGCAAAAAGCTATGCATTCTTGCGTGTTGCTTATGGTAAGAGCCACTGGTTTTACGTGTCGTGCATTTCTAACCGACGTGTTTCAATGCCTTACGCGAGAACTGTAACTCTGCTTCACAGACAGTGATTGTATGTTTTAACTCTCAGCATCTTGGTGCAAGTCACAGATATGTGTTGTCGCTGTAAAACTGACTCTTATTGGCACCGTTAAATACGTGACGCCTCCCAAAAAAGACACGCTGCCAATAACCATGAAGCACAGCTGCAGATGTGCACGTAAGGCAATGAAATAATTTGGTGTGTTATTGTCACCAAAAATCAGTGGCTCTACTTATGCTGAAAAAACTTCACATTTTACTTTTTTTAGCTTTATTTTCTGTTAATTGCTGGCACGCGTTAATAGTTCCGCCACGTTCGTTTACTAGTAACACCTTCATAATAATAACTACAGCAACAAGAACACTCCTACGAAACAAATTAACGGAAGCTGCAGAATAAGAACGTAATATGCAACTCGTAACTAACTTTACAAGCTTACATAAGTTATTTATGCGTCACTGTGTTATTGGTTAGACGTGAAAATACTAAAATAGTTTTTTTGTGAACAGCCTATGTATAAAACATATCAAATAGTTGTGTTGTTGTAGTAACAACATTTAATATCTTACCGAATGTACCCAATTTTTGAGATAACTGAGTCTTTCAGGCAATTAAATATTTAACTGATTCAACTGCATCGTTTGGACGTATGCAAATGTGACTGTACTAAACCATTTTTCTATGTAGCCTACTGCGCCATAAAATGATAGTGTCGGTGCTGTATGATTTACAGAGAAGAGCTATTTGTGAGACGAGTGCCCGTCGATTCAGAGATTTGCACCTATGGGCCAAGATAAGACCTGATGCGCAAGTCTGAGTCACTCTAAGAGCTTCGCACTTATATACTTCTGCCACGTCGTTACAGTTCAGTCAGATTTTAAGAGAGATTGGAGAGGATCTTCTCGGCTACATGTAGGCATACTTATAATTCAAACATACATCTTATTAGGAGTCTCGAACAGCAACATTATACTGTACATAAGACTGATGCACATTTAATGAAAAATTTCTATCCCGCGTTCTTGTTAAGCTGTATCTTATTAGTTTATCTCAGTTGCTCACGGGATGACTTTTCCAGAGTGGGCCATGTTGGAGAGGATTAGATTTTCGTGGCGGTAGCATGTGAAAAAGTCAACAATATGTTTACCATATATTTTTTGTAAATATAATTACAGTGGGAATAACGCTACACTCAAATCAGACATACAATGTAATTAAAATACCTCTTGATATTAAGAAACAATAATCTGAATAGTGTCGAAATAAAATAACACCTAGTTTTTTTTATTTTATAGTTAAAGGAAGTTAATTTTAATATTCGAATTTCTGGGTAGCAATAGTCCCACTATTTCGGACTTACAAATCAACTCACTACGCTATGACTCATCCCGTGCATGATTATGATATCGATGAAATAATCAAATCCTTTATTCTAAAAGAGGGTAAACCTATAAGTCCATTGAGCTCAAGAACCGCACAAACGCCAGACTCAGGAGGTAATGACATCCATAAAGAGGGGTAAACGGGGCAGCTTTGGTTTCCCACGGGAGAACACTGAGCTCTGCTGAGCCCTGAGAGATATCACTCGGTGTTTAAGGGGGTGGCCGGCGAGCGACGAAACGTGGTTGTAACAGCGGGATTACGACAAAGTGTGGAGGGTCAGGGCCACAGAGTAGGGTCGGGAGGGAGCCCCTGCAGACGCTAATGAAATTTCAGGCTGCACTCGACGAACCTCCCCGCGCACCGCTTGTGGTTTACTGCGTCTTAGGGGCGCGCTTTGGCTGAATTTATAAGCAAGTCATAACGGCTAGACGTGGCCTTGATGAGACAATAAGCGCCGGAGTACAATGGCTCGAGAGAGGGAGGCAAGCACGCGAATATTACCGGCTCGACTCTAACTGCCGAACTTGACGCGGAAATGTCTGCAAGATTGGCGTTAATTAAAAGCGCTCTAAGTGGGCATTGCTATTCCGCCGGCGTGTTTGGTCTTCACCGCTGGCAGGCCACGCAAACGTGGAATGTTTCAGTGACTTTGGAAACCAGGGAAGAGAATATCTATCTTCGTTTCGAACGTCCTCTATATTTGAAAGTTTGAGTTCTAAATAAATTCATTCAAAACGCTTCTGTACTGAAGATTATCAGCATGAAAATTTTTTACACTTCAGAATTTATTTATTACTAAACATTTGAAAAAATGTTTAATAAATAAACTCATTAAATAGTACTCCTACAAGGAAGTAACTGTAAGTAATACTTCTCGAGCCCTTTGGGCTTCAGATTTATCACAAATAAACAGTTCAATTAAATCAGAAAATATTTTACAAATTTTACGCGGTCAGTAATTTAACTAGACTCTAAACAAAATTAATGTTTTACGCGAAAGTGACAACTACCCGCTAACACACGGCGAAAAAAAATATAACTGGAACAGCTTGGAAGAATTATTTATTTCATCATTCCGCTACAGATATTCTTTGGCAAATCGTTCATTAAAATTCTTTAAATAGTTAAAGCAATGCTATCTAGTTTATGTTGTTTTCACGATAATTATTTTTTAAGCTTAAAAGAGAGCAGACATCAAAACTCTGCCTGGCAGTTTTGTTTAATATTGTATTCAGCCACGATAGCTAATTTAAAATAAAATTTTACGGTTTCGACTAATAAGTCAGTCAGAATTTCGTTAGTTAAATAATTAGCTAAAACCATGGTATTTAATCCATTGAAAAAAAAAATAAGGAGAAGACGACTATAACCAAAACTGCACGACAAATGTTTGATATCAGCTCTTGTTTAGGCGTAAAAATTTAATATCGATAAAAAAAAGTAGAAACTAAAGAATATGGCCTAAAATGGAGTGAGATTTAGGCGTAAGGGATTAGAAATTCGTTACTCGAGAAGAAAGTTTCGCTCGGACAGTAGCCAAAATTATTGTCTACGGATAGTTTTTTTATTCCGTTTTGAGAAACGTACAATATTAAACTGATTGTTATAGCGCTGAATTTTGAATAATGGCCTCAAACCACTATGACCCTTATTGTACTGGGCGATAAATACTTGGTTACAAGATTTGGAGCACACGTTATCGCATTTTACAGTAGGGGACAGTTTTATACACCAGGTCTGAAAGAATTAAGAACTTTTCTTTTAGATTAGTTACTTCCGAAGTGCGCTCGGTTATTACATCGAACAATACCAACGCAACTATAAAATCAACATTTTTTTCTTTAGTTATGTACATGCCGAAATAGAGGATAATTTTCTCTACCAATTAAATACTAATATAACCAATACAAGCATTCCTTACATAAAAAATATATATTGTACATTCTTGACACGTAATTGTAGGCTAATTACTAGTGCAAGACTTAACGTTTCCAATATTTGTGTTGCATGAGGATAAACAGCAGACGTTACGTTTCAAAGCAATACCAAAATAGTTCTTTGTGTTGATATTACACTGCCATCATCAAAAAATCTGAAAGTACGTATATATGTACAACTGCATTTATCTCAGAAGGACGTATTTTGAGATATGTTGGAGTTGCATTGGGGGTGCGACATCACACCCGCAACATTTCAGTCGAATAGATTATGTTGTAATACCGAATAAGTGTGGGAACTACTGTGTGAAAACTATGCAAATATTGTCTGAGGAGTTTCTCTCGGCGCAATGACAGTTCCTCTGCCATTCAGCGCACGTGACTCATTTCTCTCTTCTGACAGCTCTCGGGGCGGGAACAAGATGGCAAGGAATGAATAGTCCACACACCTGCCAACAGACTAGTCGTCGAGACCTAGTTGTACGAAACAGCTTACAGAGATGCAACCACAGTCTCGAAAATCTTCTATGCATCTGCTTTTATCTTGGATTCACAGAGCAGTCGGAGAGTAATGATATGGATAGCGTCAGATAAAACGTGTTACGGCGTCGCCGTACTTAAAGAATTATGTACATTTATGTACACGATGTCATGGTGTAGTTGATCCTCGCGTTTGTATGAATTTATCAACTTTTCAAAAGAATGCATCCAGATTTAAACCAAAATTTCCACTGCAGTGCCATAACTTTTAACATTTAGAGCTTGGACTTCATTCTACTGTTATAACAAAGAACGAACCTCGGAGTTAAGTACGTCCAAGAGGAGTGGGGAGGGCCTTGAAGCGTGTGCCAAACCAAAGGGCACCTTATATATATATTCGCCATTAAAACTTAAAAAATATAACTATAAATATGTGACTATATATTCTGTTTGTTATTAAAGAGAACTATTGTCATGTCTAGTTTTGAACGAACGACATGGAGTAGGTAACAAATTAGTCAGAGGTGGCATTTCGTAACTTTACGCCACCGATGGAGAACAGCTGCTGTGCGCTTGTTTTGAATGCAAAATTACGATGAGGTGGACGTGTCTTGTTTTGAATTAAAACTCTGATTTTTCGATTGATTTTGAAATCGGGCAGGTAATTTTCTAATTACATCTTTCTTCGTATTTGTGTATAACTCGCCGATCTTGTATGTAACTCGTGGGTAGATGCAACGTTTGCGGTATTTTAAACCCATAATGCTCGAAAAAATTTCCATAATATGATTACAATACGATAATTTTCTCTTTGGACAGTTGTGTTGGTCAGTAATGCACTAGAAGTATTAAAAATAAAAATAAATAATAATTGACGAAACGTAAAGATTCTACGACTGGCGTCTTTCTCCCAGCGGGCATATTTCCCCGGGCTACCGTACGTAAAATATGGATATGGATTTTTGTGGAAATGCCTGGTTTTGAAAGTTTGCTTTTCTTTCTTCTCCGAAATGGATTTCGTTAGTGCTCTATTAAACAATAAATGAAATGATTCACAATAAAGAACAGTGCCACTGGCTACGTTATGACATACATAAAAAACGCCATTGAAGTTTTTTGCACTATTTTTAAAATTTAAGAAAACTGGAAGTTTTTATGCCAAATTTAACAATTTTTCAAGAACGAAATTTTCAATGCGGGTTTAATTATACGTATTGAGTAGCGCGTGACACTGTTCTTCAGAAAGTATTATTTCATTTCTGTATGTCAGTTGATTTTCTTTTAACGCAATAGAACCGCTTTATGAAAATATGGGCTTTGACATAACACTATACAAAAATGATAAATGCAAAAAAAAATTTTGGTTCTGTAAAAATTAATCTCGAAGCGTGTATACAAAACAAACTTTACCTCGTACAAATCGAAAATGTATTGAAACCATTTAAATGATGAGAGAACTCCCCTTGTAAGTCGCCCGCCTACTGGTGTGTGTATGTGTGTGTGAGGCATGGCGTCAAGGGCGATGTTGACCGGCTCACGTAGTGCGGTATAACATCTCGCACAAGACAACGAAATGTCGTGCAGTTGTATCGTAGATCACTCCCATAAATTTTATTTTCAGTGATGACCCCGTCTATTTAATGGTACAAAGTTTTTATCAAAGTTAATGTCTTGTTTCTAGAGTAGTTTCACACGAATCTCGTGAGCAATTTTTCAGATGTATAAGTTTGTAGAAGCTATTTTTAGACTTTTTGAGGGTCTCCGAATTGATTTTTCTAATTGACGTGATACTGTGAAACTTCCTTTCCGAGTATTGAAGCGTAGTTATGAAATAATTAAGCTAATTAAATATTTAAGATGACAATTATCTCTCAACATATAGTAAAGTCTAAATAACTCCTAGCACCAATTTATTCCATAAATACGCACCTAATCGTAAAATGTTATGTTTATGTAAAGAGACATTGCCGGTATTTCGTCACACCCTCCATTTATTAAATTTAAATAAATATTTCTAACAGAAAAGGTGACACAGTCTCGTAAGGTTTTGGAGTAGTTTCGAAGGTATTTTTAAACACAAATTAATACTGTACATATATCAAACATTCAATCTTACATTTTTAACACATATATCGTCGTTTGTATCTGAATTTTTCTGTTGTAATTAAAACGGATTGTTAGATTTTTGCCCCTGGAATATCACACATTTTTTTGTCAAATTAAGCCAAAATGAAGCAAAATATTTTTCGGTAGCAAACGGCAAATTATTTTAAAAACGCTCTGCCAAAATTGTGTATCGTATGACCGAGTCTCAAATTATTTAAAAACATCTTGATATAAATTATATTATTTCAAATTTTTGAAATAAATGGAAGACCATGTCCTTAAGCACGCAGTCTTTTTAAGTGAAATGGTCGTAAGGAGCCGGGGAAAGCTTATAATAGTGGTATAACGAGCGAGTATGTTGGGAGGCTCCCAGCAGACCTAATGGCTGGAAGGCAAGGGTGTGGTCCGGCCTTGCCCAGATGGGATGACGTGTACGCCATCATAATCCCCGCCCTTCAGCCCTTAGCACCGCCTTGCACGGGCCTCAGCTGCCGGAATGGGCTCGTCGCGATTTACGAGCCAGCCAGGAGGTTCCTTTCCTGCCTGGCGAACCCACCCCCTTACCATTCACGAACAACGCCATTTTTTCCCCACCCTTTAAGCCCGTCCTTCGCCCCGGGCCCTGCGCTGCTGCTTGTAATTATTGCGAACTCCCCTCTGGCTCGGAGAGTCGAGATTTGTGGGGCCGGCTTATCAGGCGTCGCCCTTGAGGACGGCGCATCCAACCTGCTTATCGCTTCCTCCGCGCACAGCGCGCCACATCGCTGCTGCGAATTTTAGTGCATCTTGCATCAATTACTTAGCCAAAAACTTAACCCCCATACCTCTGGCCATTTTCCCCCTCCCCAACGTGTGAGAATGTTTTTTATTCACCGTAAGGGGAATGTCGCACTGTGATCTTCAATTTACAGTACATCCACTGCTTCAAGCAGTCTTGAAATCGTATTAACATTTAATGTTTTATTTGTTAATCTACTGCACATGTTTACACTGTTAGCTAGTAAATTATTTCTATATAAACTGACATTGTTGGAATATAATAAATAACTCTGTTTCTTATCTTCCAACAAACATCAGATAATAGGGACGTAATTTGTTGTCTAACAATTAAAATGGGTGTACTAGATTAACATTAACCACACACACACACACACACACACACACCTTTTAAAACTTTAAAGTGGGAAAATGGGAAAATACTGATATATCCGTGCACCAGACGGTTTATTTGTATGAGTGCTGCTTGGACTTGTTTTCTTAAAATCAGTAGTCCGGACTGGGTTATTTACTTAAAAATGTTACACTACGGTATTATGGAAATTAAAATAGGAATTAATCCATGGCTTTTAAAACGCTCTCGTCTTCAGTCTCCTGTGCGTTCAGATGTTAGTCAGAAATACTTGAAACTGTTATTGTGGTAGATCCCATCAATCTGTACCAAATATCCACAATTTATTACATATTTTGACACCTAATTTTCAATTCCTTTCATTTCTTGAAGATGGGGACCGATTATTGAACTGTCTTTTTCTATTGTAACTAATATTTTATTATTTGTTTTAACTTTTAATTCAAGTAATTGTAATTGTGATAATATTTACTTGGTTGCCAAGTATTCTGCGTAAATAGCAGTCCGCCGCAAGAGGATGAGAAAGAAATTCAATGCATCTATAAATAAGAACTACAGCGTACCGATTTATTAACCGAAAGATGTGTTATGTTGATATAAAACAAGTCACGTTCATAAACTTAAATAGTTTCGTACTCCATTATTTCCTGCTGTGATGAATTTTAACATTAAAAAAACAGAGGAAGAAAACATAAATTTTAATGACTCATACCACTCCTACCCACCCTCCGTCCTAACCCCTCCCAATTGTGTAAGATTGTTATAGGCGATTCGGGATATAGCGAGCACGTCTGAATCTCTATTTACTTTTAGCATTTTACGTTATTGGTTTCTTCCTACCACTTTTATTGCAAGCAAGTCACCCTTTGTAACAGTTAAAGTTCATGGGTTGCAGTGAACTCAAACGTCACTGTCTGAGGTTACAGTTAAGTTTCTTTTTCATACTGTAACAACTTTGCTGTCCTGGGCGCGTTCAAATTCGTTTGGGGTGGAAAGTTCAGATAATTATATATATATATATATATATATATATATATATATATATAAATTAAGATAATTAAATTAAATAATTACACTAAAGTTCTTAATTTATTACAATATCTATAAACATCTTGCATAAAGTATACAATATTCACGATTCATCCTTTTCAAATAAACAATTACTGGTATTATTTACAGATAATATCCCTAAAAGCCTAATTTACTACTCTAGTGTATAATTAATTACGTCTCTCTCTCAAATAAGTTCTCCGACAACACATGTTTCTAGCTAGAAATGTCTCACAACGCACAGCTATAGTTCAATCTGTTTATCAACTCTCACACTTACACCACTCGAAGAGTATCACAACCGTCCACGCCTCCGTAACCTCTCCTTGATCTGCTGGTCCCGCCTCGTCCCTCGCTGTCGAGTACGTCGTTAAAACACTCACCAGCTAAATGCCGCAATCACTCCCTCTACGCTCGCAGTGGGCCGTTATTTACAGCCGGCCGCGACGACACCCAGAATATTCTCAGAGTTCGCCGACCATGTTTGTTGATGTAAGCTGAAAGTTCTAGGTGTTGCGGTAACATTTAGTTACGTCCGAATTGAATGTTTGTCCCAGATGACTGGAAGGTGCCCGTCTATTCAGATGGCCGGCGACGTCAACCAGGCCTGAGTGGCCCGCGCCGCCAGGGGTGGGGAAGATGGGGAAGGAGGAGGGGCACAGTCCGTCGCCTCTTGACCGTGGCTGTAGGTACTGAGCAGGAGAAGGGGAGGTGGTGTGGCTCGTCAGGTCGCTCAACCGAATGCCTTCGAGAGCGCTGACTTGTTACAATATTGTTACTCTAGGCAAGGTCGTCGTCAAAACTGCTGACTAAATCGCGAAAAAATTTCAAATATACATTTGTGTTTATTTTAAAAACCCACTTTTTATACATATGCTGTTTTTGTCCGTATTTTAGTATTCTTTGAGGCGTAAACAATCTTGGAGTATCCATTTAGGTTGGAAATTACAAATATAATAAGGTCTGTGAAACTCATCAACCTCGCTTCGCTCTATGTCAGAATTAGTGAATACTGACAGACTTTCCAGAGGTTCTCACACATTCCGGATGGAAAACATTCACCAAATTTAATTTTCGAAAATCACTGCGAATCTGGAATATTCAGTGTTTTCTATGTATATTGCCAACATTCCAAAATTGAATTAGTACATGTTCACTGGTTTTACAGTGTTTTTTTTTGTTAGCGCAATTGTTGCAACTGCTCAATCAGAATCTGTGGAAACCACTGGCAAATCTGTGAATATTCACTATTTCCATTTTAGTGTGTTGGTGCTCAATGGCGTGATACTATCCACCGTATACAGCCCTTTATATTTTATTTTTTTTCCAAATTTTTCACACTGACGTCTCGGACAAATTTGCTCTTAATTTTCTCCTTGATCACTGCCTTACAGCGACCAAAGGTTTACAGTTGTTGTGAAATGTGATGAATATAGCTTCTTTTTTAAACAGTCTATCGTCGCCGTTAAATAATTACTTTGTTCAAACTCTCGTGCATTACTGCTTGATGTCTGATCACGTGCGATATTTTCAAAGTCAGTTTTGGTGGACGCTCAAACTGAAAAACCAACACCCTCGAACTTGGGTGGGTGTATTTTCGTAACTCAGTGTCTCTCAGTATGTATGGTTCTTCTCTTACCTTCATTTTCAGTTCTGTAAAGTAACAAAAAAGTTATAGTTCTTCCGGTGAAAATCACTTGTTAAAATTTTCTAATGACTCTATCCGTTTATAGAGCAACATATTTGTAGAGGCACGATTATTTCGGTTATTGATTCTAGGTCAGGTTGAACCTCAATAACGTATACTTCACTCCTTCTGTGATTGGACGAGAGCGGTTTTAACACACACTTGGCAACTGCAAGTCAGTTATAAATAAGGAAACAAGTCGTGGGGGTATCACGTGCTACACGTTTGTACTGTTAGAAGCCAATGGATACTCGGCTTCAGCCGGCACACGTATAGAACTGAGAAGTCTAGACTGTTGCCAGACGAATAAGCGAAATACTCGTGCTTGTACATATTTGTAGGGCCCAGTAGTTTTCGGGAAAAGATTTTCGCCCCACTTTGTTTCAGTGTCTTACGTGCACACATTCAGCAACACTTCAATGCTATTGACAGAGTGTTTTTGAGCAGAGTCGTTATTCATTCAACTGTGCCAATCAATACACTGATAACTGTGACACATCACGTTTATGATATGTGTGTTTAACCTCCAGACGTTGTATGTTACGGCATCCAATCACTGACCGCAAAGTCGAAATGCAGGTGCGCACGTAAGGCACTTAAACAAAGTGGTGCAAAAATCTTTTCGCGAAAACTACCGGGCCCTACATATTTATGATGAAAAGAATTTCTCTCCAAGTTGTCAGTGTATCGCGTGCACGTCTGCAACTGTGCTTCATGAGCAGTGATTGGATATTTTTAACTCTGGCCGTCTCGAGGTTCTGCGCACCAAACACAGGCGTGTGGTGTCACATAACTGTATTCTCATATGCACAATCATATAAGCGCCGTCTTTGCACAGAGACACGCTGCCGATAACTAGAAAGCAGAACTGTAAGTCATTGAAACACTTTAGTACTACACTGTTTTCACCATATATTAGTTGCTTTGTTCATGTACATAATCGACCGTTCTTGCCTGTTTGTGACATTTCCCGAACGGTGACATGGTTTAAGTAGGCAAACAAGACAGGTGATAAATGAATTATAGAAAGAGCAAGTCTTATCTACGAGACAGGAAAGACTATAATTCACCATATTCAAAACAACACGGAGAATACTGAAACTCTGTAGTTTTCAAACACTATTGATGCATTTCATTAAAATGGCTGCGTTCCAAATAGAGTCGCTGAGCATACACAGGTCAAATTTAAAAAGGTGCCCGGAAGAAGTATTTTGTGTTGGCTACAAAATATTTTGTTCGTATTGACCCAGCAAAATATTTCATGTGCTCACCACAATTTTGCTGGCACCTCTACAAAAATTTAGTCTTTACCGCAGAGTAGCCTAATATGGCAGTGATAATTTCCTACAAAATTTTTCCCTCAATAAAGATGAATCGGACTTGAAAATTTGGTAAGAAATGAGGCCATTAAAGTATCAAGACAATTAACTGTTCGAAATAGACTACTTCAATAAAAAGTGTGACCGCGTCTCTTAAGGAATATTTTTCATGATCACGAACTGTTGAATTTATTATTACATTTGCGTAACGTTATACATTTAACATTTTAGTATCAATATTATAGTCCAAGTATAGTTGTCAAGTAAGTTTTTTTTTTACAATTTATTCGATTGTATGATTTTTAATTGCTTCAGGTCAAAAATTATTTTATAACATAAATACAGTATCAGTGACCAATGTTAAAAATATGTCGTTATTTTTTATAATTGTTTTGAAATTCGGTTTTTATACATAGATAAGTAAAAACCTGTACTTAGCCGTTGACTGCCTAAAATCATCTTTAAAATTCCTATGTCGAAATAAATTATTTTATACTCCTTATTTTTTTACAATATACTGTTCGGTTTCTCTGTACGTTAAATTATGTACAGTTTAATATGAGCCCTACCCAAGTCTTATACATGTTCTGCCCTGTCTCAAAGAATGTACCAATATGTACGTTTATGAAGGGGAAAATGTTTTACGATTTTGATTAAAGCTTTATTGCTTGCTGTTGCTAAATACGTTATTCGCACGTGGTTTGTAATAATATTACTTAAAGGGAAATTGTTATAAATGTCTTGAAGAAACGCAACATTTATTTTCACAAGACCACGTTCACTGATAGTACTGAATGCACGTGTATTTGATTGTTACATAAAACAAGCTAAATATTTAAAATCTCCCTACGGAAAAGCAAGGCTGTTGTGCTAGGCTGGCAAATACCTTCGTCGGTTAGTAAATTGTGTTCGAGATTTCCTGTTAAATAACGATACGAAAACAATTTTTGGCTTAGTAAATTCGCTGCAAACCATGTTGTTTTGCATGCAGATATTAAAATAAAGTTATATGACTGGTGACTTACAGCCAATGAAAGGTTCCCTGTAGCATAGCTCATCGTCTTGCTCAGAAAGGGTGAGCGTGTCACGTGTATTCGGATTTATGCAAAACTGCTTTTCAAAACACAGCGTCTATTACAAAAATGTCAAGGCGCCATTCATAAAGGCTAAAATTGATTTCTCAGACTGCTATGTCATGAATATGACTGAAAACAAACAGAGAAGCATTCAGTTTTCTTTGCGTCATTCTATCCCCGTGTAAAATTATAGTGGACGCTAATGTGGCCGCCTGGGTGAACATATCATGTGGCACGTTCAAGGTCTATATAAGTGCGGAACCGGTAAGGACGACCCAACACGCTCATCATGCCTCAACATAGCCTCTAGGTGCAAGTCACAGAACTGGCGTGCAGTTTTCTCGCCGACAACACGCCTCTATGATTCAGTGGTTACTCTACCATTGTACGACATATTAGCGATTAAGGTGTGTTGTTGACGCGTACACCCTTTTAAAAGAATCTGCACCATGCTTATCATACGAAAAAAACCCCGCAAAAACACCAATTTTTTGGCAGCGAAAAATGAGCTTTAGAGATAAATTAGGGACCTGAAATAGGTATATACACAGGTATAAGATGTTCAGGATAAACTGAGCACTGAATTCAATTTTTCGTGAGGCTTATGCCTTCATACTTACGATTTTAAATACAATAACTTCCACGTAACCAAATTACTAGTGTAAATATTTCACAACGCTCAAAACTTTACTTCTTTAACCGCAACAAAATATATTGGTTTGGTAATTTTTAATGTTGGGAAGTGCTCACTTTAACGTAAACCGCATATATCGGCCCGTCGATGCTATTCCTGAGTAGACATCACTCCCGTGTGGTAAGAAGTTTTCGAATAAACTTGTAACGGTCAAAGTTCTGCACACCGATCCTCAAGACCCGTAGAGATAGAAAATACTACAGTAAAAACACACGTGACAACAGTGCTATGCGCCAAAAGGCAGTTTTAATCATAAGTTTCACGCCCATTTTATTGTCTCCATGGTTTAAAAAGCTCAGCTCGAGGACTTCTCTTAAAGGGTTTCTGACAATGTCGTTGAAAGTTATTAGTGTATGCATAAGATTACCTTTATGGGTTTTCCCCTCACAAACATTAGCGAAAACTGTAAAAATTATTAGGAAGGTTTTAACCTAATTATTGTGTTCGGAAACTTGACAGAATTTTCGTTACAAAGTTCCGATCCACGTGCGAGTCACGAAGAAAATTGGATACGGTTACTTCCAGTAATTAGCTTAATGAGTGTATTAAGCTCACTGGTTAAATGTGAATTAACGGAAGTTCTTTCACACGGTAAACTAAGATGAATGACGTTAATTGCCAAGACGTCGTTTGCGATGGTAGATTTACAACCTCGGAGATGGTAAAGGCGTGAAAAGGAACTTGGAAGCGAATACTTGCGAAGTTGAAAGTAATTCATGAAGTTTAATTCAGACACAGCGTATTTATTGAGGAATTCACTTCCTATGAACATTTTCAAACCTGTTTATTTACTTTTGGAACTTTGACTGTTGACGTGGCGTTACCAATGAAGGGTTTTAAAAGATGAAGGTTTACGAGATCTATAATCGATTTTTCATTCAAAATGAAGCTTGTTTGTGTCATTACAGGCTGTTGTCAGTTTTCGTAGTGTGAATTATAGTGCTCTATATTGTACAACTGTAGCTTTGTTTTAGTGAGATTATGGACTGTCTACAGCAGATTATTTGAGACTGATTACTTGTCCTAAAATTTATTCTCTGAAGACAGTATAATCTTCCACGTCATTAAGTCAGTAACCGCAGTCAAGGTATTGTAAATAAAATATCTACTCGAAACGTTTTTATATTACTAGCTGTCCCGGCATTTGTTCGTCGCAATGTCCATTAAATTTTTAAGGTACCTCGTTCAGGCCCACTAATATATATTTTTCACCCCCATCCCCCACAAAAAAAGTTTTTTTTTTTTTCATAAACCTTTACAGGCGGACGCGTAACTCACCTAAGTGTTTTTTTTGTGAACCCGTTCTACCCCTCTTCCCTGTTTTTCCCCACCCTCCTCCCTAAATTTTCTTCGGAAACTTCCCAGGCGCACGTACAACAACTCATTAAAATGTCGTTGCAATCGGTTGAATGGTATATGAATGGGTAGAAGGCGGAAAAACAAACATATAGATATTCATGCAGGCACAGAAGATTGTAAAAATTTGTATTTTGACAAATTTTCTTCGTCAGAAATTTACATTCATAGGTTAGGCATAGCCTGGCATATTAGGCACGATATTAATAAACCAGTAGTTTTAACTGGAAGTTTACCTCAAAACTTTCAGTTCCTGAACGTAATGTGTACGAAATCACTCAATAAGGAGTTCTTATTCAAATTTGATCGAATATGACGTCGGAAATATTTTTATAGCCTTGAAATTATAATTTTGTGTGGCCTGTACCATCTAACTGTAGACATAATTGTGGTCTAAATGTTGTATATGTACGTAAAATTACGTACGATACAACGTTATTATTTTACAAAGTCAGTGTGCGGAGTGACCGCGTTATCCTGTCTTCTGTCCAGAAATTCAAGTATTTCATGTCGTGAGCTGTATTACAGGAATAACATTTATAAACGCGTATGTAGCGAAAGTTTTGAGTCAGTCAGAAACTGCGGACTGGCATATAAATGTGTACATAAGGCGAATGAGCAAACACTGTGTGAGGAAAAGGGAAGTATTTTGCGTAATGGGGCCATCTCCATCTCAGTACACATAGAGTTCACAGTTTCTCGTCCCGCCAACATGATTACTGCTGGCAGTAGTGTTCTATCTCGAAGTGTTTCAACATTTACAGTATAATTATTCACGTCCAGGCAGAATATATTATAGTCTTTCCGAGAACTGAATCCTGTGATAGAGTGGAGGGGTGCTTCAAAAAGGATCAAGCCGTTAGTCAAATACAAACATATATTTCTGAGAAACATGTATTGCTTTAATACAAAGTTTTTTTTTCTTTCCTTCGCTTTCCTGAAGGTAGGGTTCAATTCGCAACGGCATACAGGCCAATCGATGCGCACAGTATCTTCACTTTCAGATTCATCAATAGGAAGTTCGGACTAATGCACAGAAACATAACTGTTTTGTGGTGGCTAAAAAATGTTTTGTCAATATAGACCTCACGAAATTATTTTGTAGCAGTTATAAAATTATTTGTAATCCCTGCAAAACTTTATTGGGGATAGTAAAATAATTTTGTGGTCACCACAAAAACTTTTGGTAATGTCCTTAATGACAAAATATTTTGTGGTGCTCAATGAGTATTTTTTCAGTGTAAAACTATGGAATAACCGAATATTGGTTGCCAAGTTCACGTCATGATGCCTGACACCGGTAGAACCTTTGCACAACGTCACGCATATGTGGTCTAGTTAGCAAAATGCCTCCGTCCGCCATTACTAATTTGCATTCATATTCACTTTTCAAGGTGTGCGAAGGATGTGTTCCAATTATTTCAAGTTGCGAACTAGTCGAGAATTGCTTTGAAGTGTGAAACTGGATTCGTCCCCAAAAAGAACATTGGCTCACGTTTCGATTTTGTCGAGTGAGCATGTTGATAAACCAATAATAGAATGACTTCAAAGGTATACATGCATAGAACTCCGACGATGATGATATCTCTATATCTATACCGTTTATATACGGTTTGCCTCGATACAGCTATTTCAGCGGATTATGTGAGATCATTTACCAGCAGATTGTCGTGTACCGTGTTAGTGCTGCCCGTCCTTTAATGCCAAATAACGATACTTTCATTCTAATGTCACTCTTTGATGTATTTGCCCTGGTCTCCAGATCTTAGTCCCGACGGTTAATTTAAACTGCTGCCATATCAGAAAATCGACAAAACCGTCTCGAACTGTCCTTACTTTCTCTTGGCCTCCTCCTCAGCGCATCTTCGAAGTTTCTTCTCTGTGACTAAGTTAAACGTGTACAAAATATACTTCGTTGGAACAATACAATAAACACTACGATTGCTACGTCAGCTACATACACTGAAACCGTGGTTTTCGTGGCTACCGTTCAGAATAAGGATATATACTTTTAAGTGGAATTAACGACGTCAGTACCTCTAGTGATCTTTCGTGATTTTTCTTATATTCCATTGTCATATAATATACTTTCTCCCTGAGAGAAAGATGACGTTTTTCAGAGATACTGGTAATCGTATATTAGCAGTTGTTACTGTATAAAATACTGAGTGAAATAGCCAGGCGCAACAATGAAACATGCGGATCGTATTCGAGTGAACTCGGATTTAATTCCCGGACACGGCCATTCATGGTTTCCGGAAACAAACCAGGCATGTTTGATTTTCCTCGCAGTTCCTGTCCTTGAGTTTATTTGTGGGTAACCGTCTGTAGTAACTTAGTTGTCGATGAGAAATTAAGCGCATTAAAACATAACGTAAATTATTAGGGAAATGATTGGAACCTTGATAATACAGCAGTACATTGACAATTACACATCAATTATTTTGATTATGTTAAAACTCAGTTTAATATGTTTTGGCAGCAATAACATTTAGATATTCTACTCTACATACAATTACCGCTGACATTATATATTATACACACCTTTTTTAATTTATCTATACATTCGTGAGAAGTTAAGTCCCCAGTAGCGAAGTCATTAGAGATGGGAATACACAACTTGATACAATGACGGCAGCTGGGAGAGGAGTCGACTGTGGCCGTTGTTAAGGAACCATCCCAGCATTCGCATAGAGTGATTTCAGAAAAACCATGGGAAACCGAAATCAAGATGGCCGGAGCCGGGAATTTAACCCAGGTCCTCCCAAATGCGAGTAGAATGTGTGTTACTGTTACGCCACCTCGTTCAGTAATTTATGTGTAGGCATTAGGGAAAGTACAAACATTTGGGATCTACATAAACACTTAAGAAATAATGTAAATTGATGACTTATTGGGTAAAACTTTTCCCAGAGCAGTGGTCTCGCCTCGAAACACAATCCATCGAATGTGCGTAGCTAACTGCTTCATATTCAACTAAGCTTGGCAACTAAAATCAAGAAGCATACAAGAGGGACTGTATCTGTTGCTTCTTGTTAATTAATTCTTAGAATTACAACAGTGCCAATCACGCATTTGGGGTAGTGTCATTTTAAATTTAAATTTTTAAAAACCTAAAACGAGAGGTAAAAGTTGCATATTAGCATAAACACCTAAGTATTATTGAACAGAGATGTAAAATATGAGCTTCTTGCTACCCGACGGACGGACTAAATATATTTTATAAGATCTTTCGATATTGTTTTATTCACTTGCACATTAGTTAACATTGTGTTCTTTCTCAAAATACGTATGTTTGACCTCGCTAACTTAATATGTGAGATGACTGTTTGTACAGAATATGTGTATTTTGATATAGATTATTATTATTATTGTTACCTACTTATATTATTATTTAGATTGCTGCGTTATTTATGTTTATATTACTTTCTCAGTTGAAGACATACTTACTACGTTTGTTAAATGCGCTTAAATGTGTAGTCAATTTTCCGATTGACACGTAATACCCACAAATTTTTTTATAAAATCCAACAGATTATTTTTGAAGTTGTCGTTTGTAATATATTTACATGTAAACGTGATGTGCTGTGCCGTCAAACTCGTCCACATAAAACCTCGCAACAGGCGCAAAAAATTACCCTCCCCTATAAAAACAGCTAATGCTACAGTACACATTCGTTAAATATTTAACTTCATTACTATTTGAAGAGAAGTGTAACTCGAGCACGAAAACAGACCAAAGTAAAATAAAACACTCGCTTTATATTTGCGTGGATATTAGCTGTCACTGTTTTAGCATCTGACCTCGCAGTGAATTACAACGCAATAATAAATAATTAACAACCAACCAATTTAATTAAATTTTCCCTTGATTGTTAACAAAACATGGCTAAAGAGTGCAAGAGAGAGATTGAGAGAGAGAGAGAGAGAGAGAGAGAGATAGATAGAGGAAAGAGAAGGGAGTGGCCGATTGAAATTTTCTTTCCTTTGAAAGTTTGTGTTGATTGCTACAAATCTTCTGCATGTAATATGCTAACAGTGCAGTGATCTATGTTCTAGGTGGGTTATTTCATGTAAAATAAAGAATCTACCTATTTTTGTAAAGATTTCAGTTTCAGAGTTTGCTTTCAAACATGTATGTTACGGTAATTATCAATATGAAACACAAATAAAATAATAAAACGGATTGAATTTACGATAATTTTTTCTATATGACTTATTTTAAGAACTGTATTATGAACTATAAAATTTTGGTCCGTGTTTTTAGTTCAGCACAATTACTTCACGGAATTATTTACCTACTCAAATCTTAAGACAATGACGTAAAATTTATTTATTTTTAATGGATTGATTAATAATTAATACTAACAGATGGTTTGATGAAAGAAAGTAATTTTAAATTTTATAATGTAATTGCATTAGGCCTATACTGCATAATACGGTACTGACATTCATTTAATTATAAATTTTAATGTAAACTGTAATAGAAATCTTCATTTACAGTATCACATTTACCTATTATCACGTCAACATGTAACTTCTCTAATGTCCCTGTTATTATAGTTTAATAACTGCAGTTATGCAATGCTTTCACACCTAATACGAAAGTTGAACGCAATTTATAAGTGCAGAATGTCACACAAAATAACAGCCATATTTGTTTATTGTGTTCCTCGAACCTGAATTCAACTTAATTCTTGCTCGCGAAAATGAAGTTACACGAGAGAAACAACTGAAGCCGAAATGAGTTCGACTGTCATATTAGTGTATGAACGAGATGCGGTGCAGTATACCATTCAGTACACAGGTATTCATACACGAATTTGCCTTTTTGAAATTTCTTCGTATATGCTACTATGTTTAGAGCCACTGATATATTTTTTTACAAAACCAATTTCGTACCAGCTTGGCTAAACGCTAACATATGTTGATCTACTTCATGGTTTTTGGCACAGTGTAGTATGCAGAGGTATCGCTCATCTGACTGTGCCAATAAGAACAAGGTTACCGGGACACCACGTGTCTGTGATTAGCGGGCAAAACCCCGAGACGCTGAGAGATAAAACATCCAATCATTGAAAATGAAGTAGGACTATATGTGCACATAGCAGGGCCATTTCATGAAAATGTGAGGCCCAGGTAACATAAATCTTAGGCTCCCCCCTTTTTTTAGCTGCAGTTGTAATGTGCATTTATAGAACTTACATGATTCCACTATACCCCTGATGTACAAATTCTTAGTTTTAAAGCAGTACTATTTGTTTAAAGTATACAAAAAAATATTTGTTTAAAGAATAAATTTAATGTTTGCGTTCTTTAACATTTCTGCCCTAAATTTGCATTACTTGGCAAATGCAATTTGTAAACAGTGACAGAAAAAAAATTGTATCTATTTCTTTCTATCACTGTTTACAAATTGCATTTAACGCATAAAACATAGGCTATTTATTGCAAAAATATTAATGAACACACTCATTAAATTGGTTTTGCAAACAAATATTTTTATTTATACTTTAAAACATATATTACGGCTTTAAAACAAAGAATTTGTACATCAGTGGAATCTTAAGGCCATGGGTCCCTATTTATGCTAGTTTAGTACGTTATATTTTTTTAAAAATCCCAAAAGGAAGCAGATATTACGAAACGGTTACATAGAAATGTTGGAAATTGTTTGTACTGTTTAGCCTAATTTTTTTTCAAAACAAAATTATAGAAAGTTATATTCTGGAAAAATTAGGCTACATAGTACAAACAATTTCCAAAATTTATATGTAATGGTTTTGCGATATCTGTCCCCTTTCAGGATTAAAAAAAAAATTAAGCTTGCAATAACAGCGTAAATATGGTCCCGTGGCTTTAATACTTTCCGGACATATAGCCTACACTGTCATAGCTCTGACCTCTGCAACCCGGATATTAAAGACTTTGTCTTTACTCGTTTTTTACACTTACAATAGATATTACAGCAACCATTAAGTTTTAAAGCCCATTCATTTAAAACTATAAATTATTTCTATTTTTTATTTAAAAAATCGATGGCTCCTAGAATGTGAGGCTAGGGGTTAATGCCCTTTTCACACATCCCTAAAAAAAAATAAAATCCTTTCTCTAGACGTGGCCCGGAGCATAAGGCATCAAAACAAGTTTATGCAAAATTATTTTCACAAATAAGGAGTGGCTGTACGCATGTTGACATTATTTCCCAAGCCTGCGCACTTTGGTATATAGTATATGTGTGTACAGTAAAACACTTTCGTAGCCAAAGCAAAATGTTAAGAATGAGCCGCAAATGTTTTTTTATGTTACAGTAATGGTACAAAAAATTGTATTATTGTTAAAGATCACTTGTTTGTACTCTTTGTGGTGAAGATAGTTGTGGTATTTTTAACACGATCTTTATGTTGAAAAAGTTAATTTTCTTTACTGCAAAGAAGCTTATATTATTTTCAAAGAAAACTTTTTTAAGGCAAAATCAATTGTGTTGAGCAGAAGGAGACCATCTCACATTTGATAAAGTAGAACATGAAAAATTGTAACTAAAACATTGTTTTATTTTAATTAATATATAGCCTCATTTTCGAATACCTTACTTCTGTTTGACTTTGTTTGCTAAACTGAAGTTGTAATGAATAGTAATGTTGGAGCTTTTTTTTTCTTGTCCTTTACGTTTGTGGCTTGGTTGCTTTCTGCACACCACCATTCAAATATTACGCAAGACGTAAGATTTCCTCATTAGTTTTGTTGTAAGGCAAGATTTCTTTACCGCAAGCTAAATACCTTTACGGCAAAGTAACTTTGCAGTGGGTCATATATAAAACTCAATGTTCCTGAGGCAACTATTGTTTTTACTGTGTGTGTTGGTAAGGAGTGTGTGTTGCAGTATAATGTGTTGCTTATTGCGCAGGCGGATGGCACATACACGACGCAGAGTCGGCTAGAGTTCCAAGCAAGTAGGTTCGAGAATGGAGGAGTGCTGTCGTGCAAGGCAATCAACCCTGTGATGTCAGCCCGCCAGGAGCCTCCCCTTGAGGCTACCATCCCCCTGGAAGTTCTCTGTGAGTACCCTCTCTTCTCTTGTTACTATACACCAGATTGTGTATCCCCGCACACTCCGCAATGTAATGTAAATGCTTTAATTATTATTTACAAAAGACACTTTTTCATGAAACCATTATGCGTGTTGTCCCAAGCTGCTGAGTAATTTTTGTCGCCTCGGCATCGCAAGATGTCCACCCACAGAGAAAATAGTCAGGAAATTTAACCTGCCAGGGAAAAGTCAGAGAAGAGACGGGGAATTTTTCACAACAAATTGATATAATTCTTAAAAAGTAATAGCAGTTTTTTATTATGTGCTTGGATATAAGGTAAAATTTAAAGCGTTGAAAGTATAAAATGCGCACGAAAAATGACGAAATGTATCTTTACAGCGACTCAACATTCCGGTGCCTAGCCGGTAAAACATTACATCGGCACGAGAAAATTATGTCATCCTATTTGTATATGTTATTATTTGCTTGTATTGGGTATGTGAGTAGCGTACTTGTTTGAACTTATGCCATGTTTATTTTAGAAGCAAGGTAAAATGTCTCACAAAAGGTATAATTGTAGTTCTAAAAGTTAGTTATAGAAAATTGGACGGTTTGATGCATCTATAGACATACGCTATTTGTTAGGTATAAACTATTTTTCGACTTTGAATCAGTCTTACAAACAGTATTTCAGTCTTATATCCAGTGGTTATAAATATTGGCCTTATATGACTAAATAACATGACTGTTTAAAATCTGAAAAACTTATAAGCATGTCTTATACATAAATAGAAATTTGTGCCAAGTCTATTCATGCATACCACCGTCCAATGATAAGGTACTGTCTGAAAAATGGAAAAGTCAGGAAATTTAAATAAGAATTACAGTCAACACTCTAAGATGGTGACTGCTGCAGGGGTGTAGTTAAGCGAACGGTAGAGAGTAATTTTCAAGCTTTTTAGTTGTATAATTGTACATTTGTTTAGACATAAAATGGCTAAATATTCCCATTGTGTAATATTTTTTTAATCATGCATAGTTTTTACGGAAAGGGTGGTCGAAGTAAGAATTTTCATTTCACAGTTTTAGAAACGATACTTAACCAACTTACTTACTAAACCTGAATGATTCACATTGAATAACAATATTGCAGGCTACAAGGTCTTCTATATAAAACCACAAAAATAATTTTTTTATAGTTTTAAATATTCATGAATTTTGGTTTTTCAAATACAATTTTTTAATGAGTTTTTGTAGTCTACAATATCGTTACTCAGCCAGAATTATTTTAGGTAAGTCAGTTGGTTTTAGGATCGTTCTTAAAATCTTGACATGCAAATTTCGTCTTTGACAAGCTATTGCGCAGAAACGAGGTACTTGAGATAAAAAAAAAATTCATGAGAGCTCAATTTAGTCACAGGTCATTACTAAAAAGAAAGAAAAAGATAACATCTGGTACAAAAGTTTTAAAATGCTGAAAATCGCTGTCTACCATGGCCTTAACGCAGTCACATGAACTCGCCGTGACGAAAGTGGCCTCGAGGAGAGACTACCCGGGTAAATGGACAGTGAACTGGCGCCGGCGGGAGAGGTTAATTAAGGGACGAGGGGGATCGCTGGACCCGAATGTCGCCGCTAAGCGTATGCAATATCCCTCCGGCGGAACTGGACGAAATGCCGCCACAACACGGACTTCCGCACGTTCGGCTTCCTACCTCCAGCCCTAGTCCAGCCACCTCGCCTGTTGGGCAAATGGCGCGCGGCATTTATTACCTCGCCTCTCCAGCTACGCCGTTCAATTCCTAGTATCAGAGAGGGGGCATGGGACCATGGCCACTTCCGAGAGTGTCTAAAAAATTTTAACCAAACAAATACCAAGTAAAATATTGATAAAGTAATACCTAATACCCGCTCTAAAGCTTCATAAAACACGACACTCCATTAAAATACAATTTTGGTAAGACTTCGTTTGCTGCAAAGTATGAAAGCAGAATCTTAAAAATATACTATTTTTGGTATCAGCACAAAGGTTGTCCCTTTTAAACAATAATTTATCCATAAAAATATTACAAGTACTTAAAGCGGTTTATTCAATATTTTTAAGTTCGGAAACTCTTTAAAAACACAATTTTGCACCTTAAAAAGCCGAATTTTTCTGAGAGAGGGCCCCGGACTCCCCGCTAATGGTTTAGGGTGTGGATGTATCTATTTTGTAAGGCTTGGCTCCCTCCATGACTCCGAGATTGATACACCTCTGATACCATCAATTAGCACTGCATCAGTAGTCACTGATTTTAATGAAAAGAATTTTACATGAACTTGTTTCAATACATTTTGTGCAGATCTGCAGTTTCTGCTTCATGTTCAATGATTCGATGTTTTAGCTCTCTCTAGTCTTGAGGTTCTACCCACAAATTACAGGCATGTGGTGTCGCAGTAACCTTCTTCTGATTGTCACAGCCGAATGCGTGACGCCTCTGCACGAAGGCGCATTGCCATTGGTCATGAAGCATAGCTGCAAATGGACACATATATTGAATCAAGTTGGGGCAACATTCTGTTTACCACAAATCAGTGGCTCAATACATCAGTTTTATTAATGCCGCGGCACTTTGTGGCTACAATAAGTTTTTCAACGCGCACGCTTTCCTCATAAGGAGGCCTATCACACCTGCCCGGCATTGCCATGAAGCGCAAGAACATTCACGATATCTGCAATAAATATAGGTCTGAGACTCAAAAATGTTGACAATTGAGGAAGGACATTGGTAAATGTTCAAGACGCAACAGAGCCAGATACATTTCAAATAACTAGAGAGAGTCAAGATTTATAAAGATCAGAGGCAGAAAGAGTAATAATTAACCTACAACACAATGTAGTGAATTGACAAGACGAAAAGATACCACAGCCATGCCGTGCTCTGTATTTGCAGTTCAGTGAGGTTTCCCGGAATAATGTAGGAATTAACAACCTAAATGAAAGTATTAAAGAAAATAGAAAAGAGTGGTAAGAACATACTGAATGAATGGACGAAGAATATATTCCCAGTACACTCCAAAAGGAAGTATAAACATCGGTAGAACCAAGAGACGATAGGTAGATAGATCGTAGTCGCAACGGGCCAACAGGTGTAAAGCTTAATGGAGAAGTAGTAGTTTAATGTGCGGGTGGATAGAGGGAAGTGCTGACCTTTGAGCCATAATACCTGCCCGTCATTGTCGAAAGTAGATAGATTCGTTTTGACCATAACTGGTGCATTAACATACAGCGGTTTGAATTTAAGACGAGTGAATTTAACGTTTCGCCGACCGCGAGGTCATTAGTCATTAGAGACGGCGATGCAGAATTTGACATAGGGACAGGAACTAGGAGAGAAGTCGGCTGTGGCATTTGTTGAGTAACCATCCCAGGGATATCTTGTAATGATTTCGGGAAACCATGGAAAATCTGGATGACCAGAGCCGGGATTCAAATTCGAGTCCCGAATGCGAGTCCACCGTGTTACTGGAGTGCCACCTCGCTCTGTTCCTGTTCAAGTGTATGCCGAAAATATTATAACGAATTTCGGGAACAATTTTAAACATGAATAGTTTTGTTTTGTTAAAAATGAATTTTGAAGAAAGGTACTTCGAATGCCGAATAGCACGATAGTTTGCACATATGTGAATGTCACACGCGATGTAAAATTTCGCGTATATCTAAGAGATTAAAGTTTCTTGGTTTTATCTGTTAGGTTCGGAGACGTATGACTCAACGTAAATTTATAGCATTTATATCGTAATGTAAATAAAATAAATTTCTTTCTTGGGAGAAAAATTGCCATGAACCTAGACTGTTTTATAAGTAAGGAAGTGAACAACTTCAAAGTGCAAAGATTAAACTGAAGCACTTTGACACTTTATGTTACTACAGAACATTATTAAATAATCGCCAGATTTTTTTTACTTGAAGCTTGTCTTTGTTTTATTTATTACACATTTCAAGCGTCCCGCTTTGCTCCAGGAACACAAACGTTCTAATTACAGACGACAGCAGTTTCTGACGGAAAATTATCTAAGTTTTGAAAATTACTCGCAGGAATGGGAAACGGTTGAATAATGTTGAAAATATAACCTGAGCTCTCAGAGCGCTGTAACCTTATAGTGTCGTGTGAATTAACTAAATTTCGTCAAAAAAATTTGTTACATAGTAATTTTTTGACAAACGTTTACTAAAGTGCTAATAAAACTAATAGACCTTGTATCATCCAAATCAAACAGTTATTAGAACATTTATTAGTGCGATTTTTTAAATTTTATTTGATGGAAAATTATTGAAAAATTTATAAACCCAGACAGAGAAATCTGTTTTGTCTGTATCTTTTTCTGCTTGCTGGATAATTAAGACATGACTTTTCGGTAAGGAAGGTATATTTACGAGTAGACATGTAATGTCATTATCCTGGATAGGAATAGCCTCGAGACAGAGAGTTTTCACGTTCACGCACAGAAGCAAGGGACACGGTAACGAGCGACCAGGTAGCCCGCGGGTTACAATTGAAGTATCGCCACGACCTTATGGTCTGTTCGCCCCTGAAGGACCCTCCCCATCTAGGGCTGCAATTTGTCGCTCGACGCTTTAATTGATAACACCTTGCCATATTAATTCCGCCATGGGCAGCAGTCCGCAAAGTCGTGACGACCGCCTGTAAATCGTATTACCGACGTTGGTCGGTGGAGTGCCTGGCCCAGAGTGTGTGGACTGCAGAGTGCGACCCCCTTCCCCCTAACACAACCCTGCCAACCCTTACACCGAAACCTTTCCCCAGGATTTCGGAACAAGTAACCTTAACACGGGATTATGCAAATACCGGGGAGCTTGCCGGACAGCTCGGGGCCGCGTGGGAAAATGGCCCCCTTGTCGGCGGAATTTCGACTACATGTTGAGGCAACCCTCGCCGCTTTTCCCCCACCTCACCCTTCGTTTCCACCTCCCGCCACATCGTCATCGCTTCCAAGGGATCGCCGTCCCCTATTGCTCGTTTCGCGTTCTCCCACACCTCTCCCCCTGCCGTCATCATCTACAGCCGGGGCCCGGCGGCCAATCAGAGTGCGCAGACAAGTTGTGCCGGGGCGAGAGAGGACTTCCTCGTGCGCAGATTGATGGTGCCTCGGTGACCCGGCACGGGAAACTGCCCCTCTCCCCCTCACACCTCCCGTTTTAGGTTTCGCGATTAATTGTAGCGTTTGAACCGAAACTTAGCCCCGCCGCTCGTCCGCCAGTTACTTCCGCTGCAGCGATAATCTGCCGTGGCCCTAATGAGACCTGGCGGTCCGACGGCGAAGTCGTTACGCGTTCGTAGACCTACACAGAGCAGAGCTGTAGCGTGGTTGTGTTTCAAGGCGTGCGGTTAGCACCGGGTGTATACTTTGAACATGTTGCTGTTGTATTACAGAGACTTGGGTATATTAGCGAAGAATGCATACTTTGCCTCTTGTTTCCTACTGGCTTGAGTGTGTACCGTCCCTAGCAGTCTAATGGTTGCACAAATAACCCAGCTGTGTAAATACCGCACACCTTAGAACTCCACACGCTACGCCACTGTCATGCAGTAGACAGTCTCGACGTGATTGTGATAAAAGGAAAAAATATTTTTTTGTTAGTAGCAGAATATTTTATAAAATATCAGTGTACTTACAGTATTTAACATTTGATTTACCCACAATTGGTTGGATTTAACATTAAAGTCGAGTTGACTAGCTGATGGGCCTAAAGGAATATTTATAAACCATTTGAAAATCGCCTTTAAGAGAGTAAAAAAGGAGATAGTATAATCGTTCTCTCAACTTCAAACCCCTAAATATCCTGATCACTGTTGTATGCAGATGTGGTTAACAGACAAAAGCTAAAGGTTATCAAGCAAACATTGTCTAAAACGTGTAATATTTCTGTATGTGGTCTGTGGTCAATATGACAGTTAAATAAAAACATATAAGGTACAGGATGGGTAATCGAGGGGACTGGACACTCCAGATATGACAATACATATAAAACGGAATCCATAGACATCGACTAACCCAACAGTGGAAAAGCGATGGAGTGCAAAGGGTGGAAAAAATTCTGACAATCCCGCCAACTAATATGCAATATCACCCAGGTTTAAAACATGCGAAATATCTGGATCGACTCGTCCGTGCATTAAACATATTATAGCATAACAAGACAGTGCTCGAATGCGTGCAGGCATGGTGGCGAGCTGGCCCAACCAACCACTCCCGGCAACACAAGTCGGCCTCAGTCTCTCTTATCGTTGATGTCACAGACCGTCGGGGGGCAGCCTCCGGCGAGCCGTCCTTGAAGAGCATGCCCCTAGGCCTAGATCAAGGTTACCCTAACACCTGGAAACTTCGGGCTTCGTAAAGCAACATCGTCCCCGAGCTGTGAGAAAGTTCTTGGTCTCGTCGCGGCCGGCTACGAATACAACTCGAGCAGCCTAAGGAGAGTGATACTCTGGCGTTAATTCTGTGCATTTAAGTGGCGTACTAGGCAGCGAGAAGTGACGCGGGATAAATATGTCGAGTAGTGATAGGTGTGACAAGTGTGAACGTTGGTAGTGCAGTTGGAGCATGGTTAGACTGGTGAATTTGCGGTCCTGACGGTCGAACAGGTTAGATTATTACTGTAAGTAGTGAGACACTTCTGGAAAGATATATTTTACGGGAACAGTGGCTTATGTAGTATGTCGCTGTTTTGTATGGGAAAGACAATTTAACTCTATTAATAGTGAATTAATTTTACATTTTAGGAGGATTTACTATAAATAACATTCATAAATATTTATCTACAGAGTTTAGATTTAAATGTCGAAAAGCTTTGTATTATTATTGTAGAATATTTTATAACATTTGTAATAAATTATGGAATCTAATTTATTTGGTTTACTAAGCCCACCATCCCGATTAAACCTGGTTGAACCCAATACATTAAGTAAATTTGTGACAGGAGCGTAAATACATTTCTGTTTTAGGTAAAAAAAATTGAGTGTAATGTTTGTAGGTGCTCTACGTATTATTGTTGTGGAGACAGTGGACTAAAAAGAAATAAATGTTTAAAATATCTAATACAGGTTAAAAAAAGTTTGTTTTCAATTATTGTCAAAATAAATATCGTGGATACTCCCAGGGGAAACGAGAGTTCTCCGAGTAAACCCGCCGGCCGACGGCAACGTCCGCCACATTTCACAAATTGGAAATATTCGGTAGCAGCCCTGGTAAAAAGGGGGGGGGGGAGACGGATAGAATCCGGATCACCTTGCCGTCGCGAGTTGTAAATACTCCGTCCGCTACATACAAGTTATGTAATTTGACACTTTGACTATTTATTCTTTCTTGGAGATAACGAATATAGTTCTGCTATACCACATCACCTTAAATTATTCAAAAAAAATCTGTGATGTAGCTATAGGCTGGCCACAATAAACTGGACACTTTTAAACATCCTAACGTTTTCTTCATGCCACATTTTGATACAAACGCTCTCGTGCGACTAATAAGAGCAGTGAATATGTCGTACTACTTCCAAAGGTGTGTAGTGTTGCGATAAAATACATCGTCGATGATTATTGTACGTCGTGGGAACCCTAAATAAATGAATATTTAATGGGCGACGGCATATATGTGAGCTAAAATGTGCTGAAATTCAAGAGAAGCCGCATGTTTATTTGTGAAAGTAATCATTTGTGTTGCACGCATGTTTGAATTATTCTGGTTTAGTTTTCGCTGATTTGCATTCTCGTGAGGTCCAGAAATGTCATTTAAACTAAAACACCGATATTTTCTCATACTTAACAGCTCTATTCATACTGAATTTTTCTATATTTCTTTCTGATTTTAAATATTGAGATATTTACTTGAAAATATTTTAGCAGGAACTTGTTTGGATAAATTACTTTTTATTTATCTTCTTATATTCGAAGTATTAAATTGTAATTATGAAATTATTGAAACGAATTATAAATTTAAGGTCATAATTATCTCTTATCAAGTAATAATGCCTAAATAACTACTGATATCTACGAAGTTTAACTGTATGTTTCTAATCGCAACCTGTAACATTTCTATTAATAGACATTGTCGGTAATTCGTCATTCACTTTGTTATACAAAACATAACGTTTTTATAAAATGGCGAACTCATCTTCTTTATAGCTCTTCTATTCTGGTTTGCGATAGGGGCATTCAACTGTAGAACCAACGTTTAAATAAATTACTTTCATTCAGACTAAAATTATCGCGCAAATTAATAATATAAAAAATGCTTACTTGATTGCGTCCTTAATACACGTTAAAAGTTCAACTACGATACTTGAACTGTAGCAAAAGGTAAGTATAATTTACGCTACAGTAGCAAATACCATATTTTTATTCTGAGACTTTTAAAAAAGTGAAAAAAAAAAAATTAATAATGCAGCTGATGTCGACCCTTACACATTGCACCAAGGAAGGATTTAAAAAAACGTTAGTTGATCATACGTTTAGTGTAATATAAGTTTTGGAGATACGTTTTTATTATTGTATAATATAAATAACGGCACAGTTCCTCATATAAAATCATTGTTCCAGAAATGTCATGTTGGATACTTTTGCTCGCGAGCTAACCTTAAAATGTAGCTGCTAAGAACTAACGTATTATTTTAAAATGTATTTCTCATCCAACCGCTGTTGCCGAAAGCTTTAGGTAGACGGAACCATTAAGGGTTAATTCCCTCTAGCGCAGTAATAACAGTAGCATGTTAGCAGCGACACTCTTGAATTTGTCCCCGCTGTCTTTATCTACGAACAGAACTCACACTTTTAATTTTGTCTCTGTAGTATGGCTCTCGTCTCTCGTTAGAAACGATCATTTTGGAGATCCTGTTAATGGCTTGGAATGGTCTTTTCAGACTGCTGGGTGAATATTACTCGGGCTTGTGAGACTTAAAGAAGCTTGTGTTGAACTTTAAAATGCATACTTTTCGCCAATACAATGATATGGTTACCGATTAAATCCTCCCTCCTTCATCCTTCCCCCCTCACAAAGAAAAAAACTAATCTCGGCAGCTTACCGCTCCGCACAGTGTGGCGTACAAGTGGCTCTCTTATCGTTCCCCATTTTCCGTGTTTCAAAAGCGACTAAAATAAAACTACCGGGCCGGGAAGGAGGATGGGCTGCTAATTCCATAACCACGCTACAAATGATAACACAGCGTTGTTCTCTGGCCGAAGTGAACCCGTGTCGCTAGTGAGCAGCATGATTTCAAGAATCTTTTCTTATACCTGTTTACGAAGGCTAAGCAAACGACACTATTACAAGTCTGACGTGAGGCCGTCCAAACTCACAGCTGACTTTGAAGATCTTGTGACAAGGAAGTCGTCTAAGGTAGGAATTTATGATCTTGTGACGAGAAAGTCATCGTAACTAAGACTTTTGTGTTATTTTTACGAACACGTGGTCTTAGCTATGGCTTTTATGATTTTGTGACGAGGAGGTCGCCATAGCTAAGGCGTTCATGTACTTGTGACGAGGAGGTCGTAGTAACAATTTATTCGCTGCAAAATAAAAATGGAAACAAAAATTTTAGTAAAAAAATTTTTTTTACGTAAAATAATACCTGAACGCTTGGAGTGCGTGAGGGAATTTTTTCCGTGCCGTATTGCCAGATTGTGTGCGTCAAATGTCACCGTACAAAAAATTTTTACTAACATTTTCGTCTCCAGTTTTTTTAAAGCGAATAGATTGTTGCAACAACTTATTATTATAGAGCCACAAATTTGTCTCGAAAAGATTTTTGGCGCAATTTTGTTCAACGCCTTACGTGCACATTGGCAGTTTCGCTTAATAGTTATTGGCAGAGTGTCTTTGCTCAGACACGCCCTCATTTATCAGCACTCATCAGAACAATGTTATTGTGAACACAAACGTCTGTGCCATGCCAGTAGAACACCAAGACCAGTGAGTTTAAACATGCAACCACTTGCAATGTACGGTGACATTTTACGCGCACAATGTGGCAACACAACACGTTCAGGTAAACGTATAATAATGTATGGATTGCTCTGGATTTAAACCTGGGCCAATGACATGATGGTCAGAACAGTAGTTGTAAGTTTATGCCTCTTTCGCTCAACACACATTTTATTTATATTACTGCCACATTTCTGACCTGAATATTAAAGGTGCAAGTTGAAATTCCGATTAGTCCAAACATGATTCTTCAATTTAGTACAGGTTTCGCGTTGTGTGCTTATCATGCGGTTTATTTCTGGACACCGTGTGTGTATGTTTGTATGTTTATATACGTATACACGTTTAAATACATATACGTAAATATGATCTCTTTTAAGTTTTAAAAAATTACAGTTGCAGAAAATAGTATTATTGTGGCCAGCGGTCCACAATGACGCGATCTCTTCACTCACTCTCTTAGTCTTCTTTACAGAAAAATTGTAAACCCACGCGGTGCGACCTGCATTGTAGTCAGGGTCGCCTTGGAATAAGGAAAGCCAGGGTGAAAATAAGGTTTGCAGCGGTACCGGTCCCTTTACCTAGACGGTCCGAAGAGTTGATGAGGTCAGATGAAATGAGGATGGGGCTGCGAAAAAATGTAAAGGCATGACAACAAAGAGACGATTGATCATGTTTCCACCCACAGTGCCATTACCTGATTAGTTTTAATGAATTGGCGAGATAATATGTGCATAGGACATTGCAGTGCTATGTCATCTCAGAAAACCAAGAGTGAACCAAAGAAAATCAAAGGTAGTTTAAGCCGAACTGGCTGTTGTCAACGTAGACGTAAATTTTGTAACTACAACCTGAAGAATTTTGTGTCGAGTCACAACAAATTCATATTAACGAAAGAGTAATTGTCCAAAACAAATAACAAAGCAAAAAAAAAAAACTATGAAAACTAAGAAAACTCGGCACAACAACATTAAGACAGCGCATACTATAACTAAGTCGATGACAATGGAACACACAAAACAGTTGAGAGACGTCACAAACACGAGACTAGACGAAACAATGGTGAAAAAACGGAAGAACATGTCTTCAGACACAGAACTTTTATTTTAATTTTTTTTTCCGTTGCATTCAAGTTTGTGCTCTCCCCAATAAGTTTAACTTGTCGTTATATTCTGGGATTTACTTCCTTCAAGGCCATTGCCCATCATTTCTACTGCTTTCAAGACATTTATTTTTTATTGTTTAACTAGAGTGGATATCGCAAAAATGTTACACAATTGTCCTGAACAGTTGTTTTTACTTCTGCACAAAATAATACTATAGATTTATCTAATTGGTTCGTTAATGAGAAATTCATTAATTTCATAATTAGCTAAAACTATTTTTCATTTCGTCTCCACATATTAGTCAGCACACATTATAGGCCATATTTAATAAAACTTGGGAACCGTTTGTAGATATCTGGTCTCGTTTAAGATTAAAAAATAATAACCGTCGTAAAAGTGTAGAAATAATGGAAAATAATGTGTTTTACTTTTAAAGCGTTCATATTGTTTGACGTTTGGTTTTAAATGTGTGGACACGAGAAATTGAAGATCCTCGAGGAAATTACCCAGACAACGGCAGCATCTGCCACGTTTCCCACGGGCGAAAATTCAGGACTACTCCGCCGGGGATCGAACCCATATTACCAAAGAAGGAAGCCGAGTGGCCTGACCAATACACCACCTTCGGACGTATGAGAGACCTTTAGACTGAATGACAAGCATACCCTCGGCGGATGACATTCTGACGAGTCTTCTGCGTGACGCCTTCAGCTTGCATACAATCCCTCTGTGCTAGCGGGTGTACGAGCCCTGGTTGTGAAGGGGTGAGGAGGAGGTGTTGTTTCTCAGAGACGCGGGGAGGAAGGAGAGGATCCTTCTGCCAAGCATCCGCCATCGTGAACAGTACGAGGGCCGCCCAGGTGGAATGAGAACCAGCCGAGTGAACTCTTCAAGATTAGCCGAAACACACCCCTTCTCCCTCGAGTACTGCATTTGCCTAATGAAAGTTTTGCACCACTTCCTGGCCTCCCCAACCCCTCTCTCCCACCAACTTACCGCGGCGTTCTCCTCGGAGACCGTAAGAATAGATGATGAGCTTAATGTAGCGTGTATGATGACGCGGCGAGCGAGGGAGAACCTTGAATGTCACGGCGAATAATTTCGAGCCCGTGGGATGGGTTTGTCGAGTTGGTTGGGGGGTGGATGGAAGAGGAAACTATAGTCTTGGGATTGGAGGCGAGCTGTTTTCAATTAAACAGATTACTCGTCGAGAATCATGTCCCGAGGAGCCGTGGTAGTTAGCGGGTGTGCCGGGAAGCTGCAGTGATGATGGTAGCAACAGTTTGTTTACCTCCGTTACTCCTATGTTGCTCCTGTATTCGGTCGAGTTCTGGAAGACTCTGCCAAGCATCGGCCATCGCATGTCAGTGTTTTGTGGATACCCTTCTCGTATATAGAGGGGAAGAATTGTTACGTGAACATAGGTCTGAAAACGCACCGATTCTGTACGACAGTACGTAATAATATGACTTGCCGACGATAACTTTCCACACGTTTGTATCAGTTTTCACAGTTATTCCAACTGCTTATGGGATAAGCATATAGTATAATACGGTGTACAGGACTGCTGTAATGGCATACATCAACATGATCCAGTCCGTGCTAGGAACCGGACATCATGTATTGCGAACTGTAATGCAGAAACTGTGCGTTTTATAACAAATGTCCAAGTAACTTTGTTTGTTCCTTTAAATGTGAGAATTACTTCCCCCAAAATAATTACATTCAATTTCACAACAACCTGTACACCGTAATTTGTTCACGTTTAATAGAACACGTGTGTGAATTCCGCACGATTTACTTTCCGACATTTGTAAAAAACTAATATCACAAGGAATAAATGCTTGATCAGTTGTCTATGAATTTTTTCAGAATCATGCACATGTAAACACTCAGCCAATTCCTATACAATAGAGCACGTTTTTCAGTAACCGCCAATCTAACATTAATTTGATCAAGAACCTACAAGTAAATACAGTTCGTGTTCCACTATCAACATTACTGGTAGCATGTTTAATCCTATAACGTTATGCGACTATGAGCTGCTACTAGAAACATTTGACTTTTATGTTTAGTTGCTAAAGTGTCCAAGTAAGCTTGAACCACTTCATTAATACTCTGCAATAATAGTGTCACAAAAGACGCATATATGACACACAATAAATTGTTAAATGACGTGAATATAATTTTTAACGACAGGCAAGTTTTTTTTAACTAGTCCGTGGCAACAATTCAATGCGGATATTTATTACAATGTTATGATCTAGAAAATTATTTGTTATATCGAAATTTTGAGGAAGTCGTATTATTTACTACGAACCTAAAAGTCAAAACGGTGCTATTATTTCAATGCCAACAAACTTATATGATCTTGTTTTACAAATTTCTTATGTGTGATTTCTTTAATGGACAATGTCAATGACCTTTTTCAGCATTGGAGTTAATTCTTGTATTGTAAATAACTTGATATTGGCTAATGTGCAAACAGGACCCAAAACTAAGCCGGGCAGTTAATTCTTCCTCGAATAAAATGTGAGCATTCACTGGTGCTGATGTAACACGCATGATACCATATTTCATAAAAGAATTACTCTTAATAATAACGTGGTCCTCGTGAGGTAAAATGGGAAGTGTGCCGATACAATACGGGGAGGTGTTTCAGATGTTCCTGAGGCTTTGTCTTTCCTGATTGGTACGTTGGCAGTGTCATTGCAGAAAGGTACAGGTACAAATGTGTATAGGTATGCTATAACTTAACGAAACAGGGTCTGTTCTCAGATAATGAATCAATAAAACTATTCATTCACCCAGTGACTCCAAAATATTTTGTGATAAATTATATTGAAAGTATTGTTCTAAATGTTGTAGGGTATACCTACTCTACTTCGTGATAGTTCAGTAACACAAATATATTAAACATTTAATTGTAATCTTATATTCGTTACATTGATCATTATTGCTGAAATAATTGCTCTACATTTTTATTCAGCTTATCACTGGTGGTATTCCACTGTTCAGAAAACTGAAACCTGCTTCAATTAGAAGGTAAATATTCATTAAATTTATCCTTACACTTTGGTAAATGTTGAACTAGGCACAATATATCATTTATACACTTTATGGACTGTGTGCCATTCTTTTAGCACATGCATATGGAAGTGAAACAATTAGAGCAGGCTCTCTTCTGGAAGTTTTTCAGCCAGATAGCTCCAGAATGCGAGTACGTTTACCGATTGATAAGGAGTCACCTGTAAGGCAATGTCACAGACTAAGTAACACAAACGTGAAATGCCATGGCCGCACATTTTATACGGACGAATATTGCCGTTTTTTACCTGCCCGAAGCTGTTAACACCAGCCCCGTGTCTGTTTGGCTCTTGCATGTTACCGCAGGTTTTCTATTGGTCCGGTTGCCGGATAGCAGGACAGCTGCCTTACGCTTGTTGGCAGTGGGCGTTTCCGTCATTTTTCTGGCTAGCGAAACCATTTTCAGGCGTCTGTGATTGAGTTTGCCGTCGTACCGGCTATTTAACTTTTGAGTTCCTAAATGTACTGTGGCAATGTCAACTGGGTATGAACACTTCGCTTAGACATTCGCGAAATCTTGAATACGTTTTACAATGCTTGCGAAATATTTAAACTGTGTAAATGTTAATTTTAATATAACTAGCTGGTACCCGCAACTTCGTCTGCGGGGTTTTCAATTACATCCGATAATATATCTGAAACAAAACTTTTTCAAAAGTGCTAAATGCGGCAAAATTATGTTAAGGGATCTTTAGAGAGGATGGTATATCGCGAAAATTGTTCGTGCCAACATACCCTTGAAAACGCTGTAGTTTCTTGCAAAGTGTATGACTGGGTGATATATACCTGACACGACGTAGCTGTCTGTAGACCAATAACAGGAATCAAATATTACAACAGCCATATTCTTATTGGCTCAGTCAAATAAGATTACAGCTCCACATACAAGCAAAAGCCAGTAATCGTTTGATAAGCTGAATGTACTTTGAAACCCAGCTAACAGTCAAGTTTTCCCGCCATAAATCATCTTATCTATGGATCTTAAATGTCCGTTTTAAAACATTTTGAAAAGGAAAATTGTTTCACAAAATTTTATACTATCCCTTTCTTCCGCTGTACCTCGTTTTGCCTCCCACCCCACCAAACGTATAATTTGTTTTAACATTCGTGCGTGATCGCATAACTCACAAAAATCGTTTTCTTTAAATTAAAATATTTTTGCGTACCCCGTTCTGCTCCTATATCAAATTTGACCCCCTCCCTCCCTCAAAAAACTACTGTAGTTTTTTTTCGGCTGAAAACTTCGCGGACGCTCGCAGAACAACTCACAAATTTTTTTTAGTTCTTCTACCAAGTTTTTCGGGTATCATGATCTGCCCCTTTACTGAGTTTTGCTGCCCTGCTTCCGAAAAAAAAAAAAAAACATTTTTTTCGGTATAAACCTTCGCGGTGCACACGCAACCAACCTTAGTGTATTTGTTCTAAATTTTTTTGGCTATCCTGTTTTGGCCCCCTACCTCGTTTTGTCTTCTTTTGTCACTTTTTGTGAAAAGCTTTGTAGGTGCTCTCAAAACTTACCAGAATTTCATCGCAATCGGATGACTGGTGTATAACCGCATAGAAGACCAACAAACAATCTGCTATACTATAAGCTTGAAGTAGTCCGCGGGATTGCTAGCGTGTATTACTCGTAACAGCGAATATTTACTCAATTGAAGGGCCTAACATTATAATATACTAGCTATTGCCCACGACTTTTATTTCGCATAATAAGCCTTTATGTACACTTTTATCAGAAATATTCGCGGGCCGATGCAAAACTGACGAAAGTTTCATCGCAATTTTTTTTCCCCCGTTCTGTGTCCTCTGCCACAGTTCGCCCCAGACCCTATTTTCACTCTTATATGTATATTTTTTCGTGTGGAATCATCGCGAGCACGTGCACATCAACTCACCAGATTTTCATTGCTAATTTTTTTTGGGTAGGATACTTTATTATGTCCTTCTGCCTGTCAGATACTTTGCGTCGCGAGCGCATACACAACAAACGAAAGTTTCATCGCTTAACATTTTGGGCACCATGGATTTGCCGCCGACTGTACTACGTGTTCCATACGATTTTGTCACTGCTGCTGTCTGCCCCCCTGCCCCATTTTGTTATCCGTCTCGCGCTTTATATATCTATATAATATAACATCATGAACGTTATTGTAAAACTGTGTTGGGCCGTTATTTTCGTCGTTTATTATTTTCGGGCACAATATACGTTTTAGCCCGAGCACGTATAAAAACATTTTTTCATTAATTGATAAAAACTTATTTTCGTTCGTCGTAAATATTCATGATGAAAAATATATTGATGGGTATCTACAAGTTAATATGTTGCATAAAATGTGTGTCGAATAGTACCCCAAAACGCCATACATGGGAAAATAAAATGTTTGTCTATCAAAACTGCAACTGGCTGTCAACCAGTGGCGTCTTGTCACTGATACGACTAGAGGGCGCGGCCAAAGTAGTCACCCGCCCCCTTGATTAAAGTGGTGGGAAAATTTGTTTTGAAGATGCAAAATGGTGCTATTTAAGCGTTTTTGGTATGTAAATATAGCATATTTTGCTAGCAAAATGTAATTTTTTTTTCGAAAAAAATTTGTTTTTAGTGAACAATTTTACAAAGACAAAATCTAATTCATCAAACCCGAAGTCTTATTTTCTGTAACTGTCCATCCATACTATGTCGCTAACTAAACCACTTTAATGATACATTACGCATGCACTAATCATTGTCTTGTATTCTAAATTATGAAAAAAAAATGTTCATATGCCACATGAAAAAAACAAAACAATTTCAACTCACCCTAAATAACTTTGCTAGTAGACATTTTCAGCAGCTGCACACTATTCATATGGTTTACAGCAACTTCATAATTCTTTATTTTTTCTGTCAAGTGTTTTATGTCACTTACCCCTTTCACAATCCACAAGCGATCACAGTCTCTGGGAGAAAAAAAAATGCAAGGAAAGCAAAATAGCGATTTTTCTACTTCTCATCCGCTGATCCAGTAATTTTTGTTGTATGCATATTTAGAAAGAAGCTGACGCTTGAAAACACGGTTTTCACTTTTTTGTTTTCTGTCTGAACTATACAAAATTCAGGAGTTGATCTACCTAATTATTTTAAATCGCATTTTTGGTCGAGTGTTAGTCTTGAAAAAATTAAAGCTTTAAGTTGTTACATTGAATTGTTCATTTTATAAAATTAAAGACAGTATCTACTAGCAAAATATTAAACATAACATACTTTGTTTACCACATATCAAGCCGCCAAAGGAACTGTTACTTTATGTATGGAAAAGTACCGAACGCAACAACAATCCGCGATAAAAACGCGTAAGAACCAGTGTTGTTTTACTTAGCGGTGCGGCGGACACAGCGCCATAGTCAGCATGTGGAGGCCCCTGATTGAGCGTAACAGCTACTCAAACCCACGACAAGGGAGGGGGAGAAAACTGGCGCATTACTAGCCGCGCCGAAGTACACATTGTTTCGAAAACATGAACGCTACTATCTAAACTGCAAACATTGTCTTCCTGGAAATAATATGGCAAGGAAGTCAGGAATTTTGCATGTTTCTGTAGTAGACTTTTAAATGCTGGATTACACTGGGAGGCGCGCGCCTTAGCGCCATACAGACAAGATAATTGACTGATATCTGTTTGCACTGCTAACTTTCAAAGATATTTAAATTCCAGGAATAGCTCGTAATATTTGTTGTTTGTTACCATAACGAAACATTTAATTCCATCTGAAAGTTTTCTACACGAGATTTTTTTTGCAGGTGCGGCAGTAAAAGTAACACAGTGAAGATGTACATGCTTGCAGTCTATAGGAATTTTTTTTAATATAATTTTTAGCATCTATAAATTTAATGTCTATCGACCGTATTCCTGTAACACAGATAATCATTAGAAGTTATTTTGTATATGTCACTGCGTTTGTATTAACTTGTACTTCCTTGTATATTTGTCTGTTCGGCAGAAATGTTGCACCCGATTTTTAACTTATTTGCCCGCGAAATAGATAATTTAAACTTTAAACACAGCTCACAACTGGATAACAGTGCAATATTATCTCGCTTTCTAGTCTGCCTGTCCTTTACAAATTTTCTTCAGGTAGTGCGGTGTTTTTTAAACGTTTGCCCCTGGAATGTACGCCGGCCCGCAATTCATTCATAGTGGGCGGGTTGGCCTACTTGCAGTTTGCACGGCGTTCCTAACCTGGGGATTGCAGGCACCGATATGCTAGCGGTTTCAGCAATATTACATTACATCCTCTAGATTTTAAACAACTTCACGATGAGACAGATAGATAAAACTTTAATCACATCCTAGAAATGTATGACAAAGTAATATTTACACGCTTTCTTCTCTGTCGGTGTGTCTGTTCGGTACTAATTTTTCTTGTTTGAAATCGAATACAAAATTTAACACATTCATGACTTAAAAGTATAAATTAATTACTTAAACTAAAGACATTTTAATGCACCACGTTTTTAAAACAGACTAAAAATTTATCCTAGCCTCGTACATATTTATAACTTCATTACGGCTGTAAGAATACTTGTAAGATTTAAAACAAACGTGGGGCGAATGCAAAAGGCAATAAATAGTAAAGAGTATATGTCGTTGTGTAAACTCGCAACAGTTCATATCATCTGCAGTACATTAACATTGCTAGGGGCTTAATTGAACTACTCATACAACAATTACCGCCGGTTGCATGCGCCCCACATTTTTTGTACTTATTTTTGATGTAATTTTCATAAGATAAATTATTTTAAACTTTTTATTACTTTAAAAAACGTGGTGTATTTATATTTAAATAGTTATTTTGTTGTAAGGAAACATTTGAAAAATGTATTTAACCAGTATGGAATAACGTGTCGTCTACAGCGAGGCCGATAGTGCAGAACCATTCCAGCTTTAGCGTGAAGTCCGGAAATCAATTAAAAATCGAATTAAAGATGGCAAGAGCAAGAATGTAGCCCAGGTTGTCCAGAGTTGTTTATTTTCGGTCACTTCGTTGCTTGTAAATACAACGGCGTACTAAAAAAAGTTTCCTCCTGCAGTCAGCATAATTAAAATGCAACAAATTCAATGGTGGAGCGTGGTCGTGCTCCAAGACGCGCATTAACGCGGTTGGCACAGTGACTAGAACAATCGCTCCACAAATTCGATCGGGGTTTGATTCCCGTTCGGTCCCCGGATTATCGCATGTGGGAATCGCGCTGGACGATGCCGTTGGTCAGCGAGTTCTTTTGGGGATCTCCTGTTCCCCCCCCCCCGGTCCCTTCGTTTTGGATCTCCACACACCATGCCACCCCTCACCAGCGCTAAAGATCTCGATGTTAATTGCTGGCCAAAATCTCGTCACTTCACTTCACTACCTTGTCTCTTGTATGTTTCTGGTTGTACTTTTAAGTCTTAGTGGTTCCACATACAACTGTGTAGTATCTACAGTCAATACTTAGAACCTAACACCTCGAAACACTCAGCACTACGCCACACTGCAATGTTTCCAGGCCTCTACTATATTCGCTCGACATTAGTGGCTTTTCATTCCACATGCACAAATGCCATACAGTAACTCTTAAACGTGTTTTTATTTATCTCAATTTCGGCGTTAATGTTACATTTTCAGGTTACTTTTTTCCATGTAGGTACACGTTAAAACTAACAAATTATAAAAAATTTCAAATTGGATAAGAATAATGAGAGAAAGAAAATAAATTAGTAAAACGTAAAAGATATTTTTAAAAAATGTTGTGTTTCAGTTTTTCTTCTCATACAGCTTGGTGAGAACTGTAAAGGATACCTATGCGAATAAATCCGTGCTTCCTTTGTCGCTAAAGTCTTATTAGACTCTCAACTCGGCAGTTTGCACGTGCTGCATAGTTCGACAGCTTGGATGTTCATCCTCTGGATCTCAGTCTTAGATCTTTGACGTAACACTTCACTATATTCGTCCAGCATTGTGCAGTATGTACCACAGTTCTCGAGTGCTGAGGAGTGGAGTGGGGAAGTACACAGCCACAGTTTCCTGTGCAGCTTGGAACTACTAACACAGTCCTGGATTACAAATTCCTCACCCAGATAACCTTTTATGTCGTCGCCCGCCCGGGCCGCCGAGCGTTGTGCAGATCTTCGGTCGTTACAATATTATTTGAATACTGCTCTCAACGCGCGTGAGTGATACCTGCTTGGGAACAGTACTCAAAGAACGTTACAAGCTTGTGTATCCGTTTCAAGTTCATGGAAATGGAGAATATTGGCGCTCATGCTCTATGTTTTTGTTACGAACATCTTGGCGCATAATTTGTAAAAGGTACGGTCGTGTACAATACACATTTATCTTTATTATCACGTATAAAACTATAAGGTCACAGAGATGAATTGTCGGCGATCTCTCACATATTCCTAGGCTTCTAGGCGCAAAATACGTTCACCCTAACAGCTATAAATATGTTCGTACAACGTGAAAGAGCTACACAATACAATACATCGAAATTGGATTCACTGTTATAACGGAACACATTTTTATGACCCACTGAAGCGGTATTTTGGAATGTCAAAATAAAAATATCACTTCAGTTTTTCATAACCTTTCATATTTCAAAGACCATACGTTTTTACTAACAGACAACATCTGCGTAGCAAGAAATGGTTTTGTATACAGAACTGTTGCAATTTACTTGATTGTGTATAGACGTCAGTACGAAACTTTAGACTTCAACTGGTGTTATTGCTATCTAATCAACGAGGCATCGAATGCCCGCTGTCAGCCGCTACCTGTTTCCAAGGATATTGAAAGTGTTTTTTCTCGGACCTGAATTGGACCTCTTTGCTCGGTTCGGTCAGTGATTACTTTCCTTCGTGGTTTCCGACTAATTTGGTACATATACGTTAACACAATATATTCTTCTTCCTTCAGGGTGATTAAAGTAAGATTGGGGGTCCTAAGATATTGTTGAGGTATGGGGATTACCTAAACTGGAGAATTAATTAACGAGCCGAATCTCTCGGTTTGGTTTCAGATACCTTTGCTTGGTTTTGTTTCAGACTGTTTTGCTTGGACCGGTATCAGACAACTATTCTTGACCCGAACGACTGTTGGCTGTCACTGTGCATCTCACTGGTCTCGGTATTTTTCATGATGTGTGCTACATTGCTGACAGATTGTTGTTTTAACAGGACGAAATATCTCGCAACATGGTGTCTGTCGTCGTTCATTTTCAGTATCAGTTTGTACCTCTGAATATTGAAGACTTATATATATATATATATATATATATATATATATATATATATATATATATATATATATATATATATATATATATATATATAAACCTTTATTCAAGGCAATGTATTCTTAAAGAAACGCGTACGTAACGTGAGATTATTTTACAACATTATGTAATATTTATGACAATTTTTCGCTTGGTCATTATGAAGTTGCAGTGAATGACGCAATATTATTTTTGCGTATTTGGTAGAAGTTTTATTGAGTTATAATTATAACTAGCTTACACTAATTATACAATAGCTACACTTCATTACAACACTTTTGAGTATTATAAAGCTATGTAAATATGTTCGTTCGTGGTGCATTGCAATCATTCACTCCAGAATAATTGGAAATACCCCAAATTAGAACTCATACGTGTGCCCAACCCAAAAAAAAAAATGGAAAAGAGTCTATCCGTAGTGTTTAAGGAGTGTCTGATTGCAAACTACCCTTTCCTTTTATCGAAAGACATGTAAAAAGGAAAAACTAAACTCCTCATCAGCGCTTAAGACCTAGATTTTAGTTACTGAATAAAATCTTGTCAATCAATATGAGTTTTCAGTCTTCATCGGTATTGTTGGACTTATTACAGCAGTATAAAATAAACAGTTTTTTTTATTTTTTTATTAGTTTTTGAGAGGTCCGAAAATCATGTTTCTAACAAGCACAGTAATATTTTTTTATAAAACACAAAAATATAATTTCAAGAATGTTATCTTTTCATTGATAAACGTTACATGAATAAGTTAAGTTGTTTCACGTAAAGAAGAATATGCGTGAGACACCATATCACCTTGCATGCGACAGACGAGGACTTCACTTAACTGAGGTAGTTCTATACCAGTGTGATGTCATTTCAGATCAGCATGCGTGTAGAAGGTTGTTTGGGTTGTGCTAGAAGGATCACGGTAAAATGGGCACCACTCACAACGCCCGGCGCGACGTAGAGCGACCGACGGCAACGCTCTCCAGGCAATCGCTTTGAGCGCGGTTTCGAGGACAAATCTCGTGTCGCGGAAGAGGACGCGTAGAAGAAACTAATCAAGGCGCGTCGCGGCGGTGTAACCGGTGCGTGAGGGAGTGCGCACGCGCGGGGGTGGCTGACGAGAGGGGCAGATTACTCCTAGGGTTGCTGCGTGACAGAGAGGAAGCACGTGATGTGTGTTCCATCGTAGTCCCTCACCCCTACCAGCGATCTTAGTAGACCTTCCTGGGCGGATGAACTCGACGCGGTGGTCTGTGTGTTCGGGAGATTTGTGTGAGCGTTCCTCCTGCATGCTCCTCCAGGAGTTCTCGCCTGAGGCGCTGCCAGCTCGTCACGTTCTCCAGCTATCTCCACTAGAATCCAGACAGGCATTCTCTACCTGAACCCGTGGATATTCTGGGAGAAATGATGTAGGAGAGAATCGATTAACAGGAATGTTTCACGCCGTGCCCAATGTTGCTAGTGTTTCTGGCGATAATAATTTGTTTTAGTCTAAACGAGAACATGTCACAAATCTCGTAGGAAGTTTTGTTTTAAAATGGTTTTTTTTGGATAAATATAATTGTTTTAAGTCAAGACATCTATACAGTTTCGTATAATAAAGTAAATTAACAAACGTTGCCTTACTTTACATTATTAGCTAAAATCATAGTATTTATCGCCTTGAAAAAAAAGCCATCATGGTAAAAATTGAATTTTAATATGTGCTCTCGTTTAGGCTTAGTAAATAACTATAGTTAAAAACACTAAAAACATAACATGGTCCTAAGGTGGCCGCCTGGGGGAACGCATTTTGAGCATTCGAAGTCTTATAAGAGCGGAAACAGTAAGGGCAACTCTACAACCCATGACGCCTCACCCTAGCCTCTAGGTGCTAGTCACTGAACTGGCTGGCGTACAGTCTTATCACCGACAACTCACCTCTATGAGAAATCCAGTAATGGCCGGATAATTATATGACGTGATATTAAAGATGGCGTATTGCGCATGCTTATAATTCATAAAATAATCATACGCCAAGATTTTGTATCTAAAATGAACCACAAATACACCAATTTTCAGCTGCTTGAAAACAAACCTTAAGAGATAATGGAGAACTTGAAGTCGGTATACACACGTGTAACGTTCTTTAAATGCAATTCCTAAAAAAAGACATAACTTACGCATGCAGAGCAATTTTCGGTTAATGGTTTGGGCAGACGGCCACTGTAATGTCTTGCATGATAGACTATTCTTTCATATATCCCAGCCTTCGAGAATAGTTCATTGTCTGCTAATCAACATTTACAATTAATTGAGAGGTAACTTGTTATTCGCTCAGGCTACAATCACATCCCTAAAGTAAGTTGGGAGAAGTGACGTAGCACGTGTTTTCCAGCTATCTCCAGCAGAGTATTGGCAAGCCTGTGTACTTGAACCCGAGGTTACTTCATGTGCAGACTTACTGCAGACGAGAGTAATTGAATGCATCGCCAGAAAGAGATACTCTTTTCAATCGCGTGGAGTGGAAGTGGCTGTCACATCACCTGTCAACAGTGCATAGCGAATTAGCCGCCATGGACAATGTTAACAAGGCCCTAAGGAACTATATATTTCCCAAGATCAATGACTTGTATTTTAGAATCCACTGTCTTGTGTTTACTCAAGCTCCGACCATTTGTCAGTTAGCTGCTACTTAGACAATAAACGAATTTTTTGACGGGACATGAGTATGCATAGGATAGTGGATTGTAATATGCAGGTCGTTCAACTTGTGAATTTTGCCTTTCCCTACACTTAGATCACACAATCCAACGCTAACATATCAACATCAGCACACACGCTAGCGCACGCATGCAAAGATAAGTAATTTACCTTGAAGTGCGTGTATTTTGACATAGTATTGTGGTTATTTGACATTATTTTCCGAATTTAAGAGAGGCTTTAGTGGTATCGCATGCCATGCGTGTGTTCTTTTTTGTGATACGTTCCCAATTAATTTTTTGAAACTATGAATTTCACTTCACCAGATTATGTTTAAGTACAGGTAAGGATGTTATACTTTATTACCTTTAGTTCACATTGGTCACGTGACAAGATGACATAGCCATGCATGTAATGAGGTGAAATTAAAATTGTAAATTAGGGAGTCAGTTTCTTAGCAGACATTCGTTGCTATTTAGGTGCTGTACGTGAATGTTTAGGTGTTCTCCGCCTTCTTCCATGTACTTAAACTGATCAGCTCGATTATGAACCCACGAATATTATAACATGTAGTAAAACGTGCCTTGCAGAGTGGTTAAAATATGCCGCATTAGTACCAAAGGTAACGGAGTTAGCTGTTAAGAGAGGAACAGTTATTTATCGGATTCATTGTAGGTCTGGTTGAACGTCAAGTGCGTATACGTGATTGTCACCTAAATGTGATTGGAAGATAGCTGTTTTTGCACCTCTTTGTCGACTGCAAGCCAGTAGTAAACAAGGAGATAAGTATTGGGTACATATATACTGTTAGGAGCCTATGGATAATAGACGATGGCCAGTAAGTGTAAAGGACTTACGAGTCGAGGCGTTTCAAGAAGAATATGCGAAATGATCGTGCCTCTGGCAATGGACGTATGTTCAGTTTCAAGATTAACGATTCTGAACTTGTTTATCATGACGGTAACACTTAAATACGAATATACACAGTAAACGTAAGTACAATTAGCATCTCAATATACTTTTTCTAAAAGCGAAAGAGAAATTAAGATTAAATTCACCTCGCGTGTGCTTACGCTGATTATTTACGTACGTTAACGTTCATAAGCCAACGCAAATCATGTCATTTTGTGCATTCAGTGAATGTACCTTTTTCTCATTAGTAATACTAGAGTGTTTGTATGGCAACATGGTATTCACGACTACCACTAAGTCTTGGCAGTGTTTCATGGCATGTTAAAAGTATTTTGTGCGTCACGGACAAAACATAAAGTATTCATTGCTTTCGTTCCTTTTGTAAGTAAATGTGACAGATGATTCTTTTCTAGGCGTTGTATAATTTGCTGAACATGCATAGGCTTACCTTTTCCTTATTATATTTGGGAACTGTGGTTACATCTACTCGCTTGTAAACACTGTCGTAAACGACGGTTTCCTGTTGATATTGTATAGTTTAAAGGATTGAACAATGTACTTGCTGTGTTAGGCCGATTTAGTTAACTGTTTGTGTGTGTATGCGAGAGCGCGCGTGCAAGTGCACTCTAAAAAACACTTTCCGTTCCACAACAAAATTTAGTTTGGATGTGAATCACTGCAAAGTAACATTACCGCAAAGATATATACCTTACGGTAAATAAATCTTGCGATTCAGCAATACAAATGTGGGTAACATACGTTTCGTATAGCTTGTTTTCTGTAAAATGTTTCTTCGTAGTAAAAATAAATTCCATGTGGGTTTTGTTTTTAAATTACCGCAACTATCTTCACCAATATTTCTACTAAAATATTTCAACAACTACCCAATTTTTGTTACATTACTGTAGCTTTTAATTAAAAAATTTCTTTGCGGCAGTCAGATTGCATTAGTTAATATGTAAACAAACATTTTGCTGTGGCAATAACAGTGTTTTTAGAGAGTGTGCAACCCGTTTCTGAGTTGTGCGGCGTGATTTGTGCTGCGACAAAGCTACATAAAAATACTGGCTTTCATCCTCCCTTTTCACCCAACATCCATCTCGTATTTCTGACGCTCGACATTTGCAACAGCTGGTCATATGACGTAGTCTCTGACCCGTAAATTATCCTAAATGTTTTCCAAGCCGCTAGCAACACGTTTATGAGGTTATGTTTCCAGTTTGGGGAAAAATAATTTCCATTGGAAATCTTAACCTAGTCAAGTTTTTAGTTTTGTGATAACAGTACAATATAGAGACTGAAATCACTGATGTATTTTAAGGTTGTGCTCCCCAGTTTTACTCTTTTTGTGGTAATTATTTTAAGTTTAGCAGAGAGCCGATAACACTTATCTGTTTGGCAGTATTGTTTAAAACGGTTTTGGGCGGATAAGTTAATTTTTTCAAGATATGAAATTACATGATTTAGAATAAAATGTCAACAACAACTTTGCTCATTACATTTTAGTTAAAACTATACAAATTAATGTGCAGGAAAAAAGTTATCCAACTTGGAGTAAACTATTTAAACAAACCTGCCAATATTTTTATATCTCCTTTCGTTTAGGCTTAAAATTATAATGAAAACAGTAGAAACATGAGAGAATGGCCTCAAATATCGCAACCTAATAATTAAGGACCTGCGAATTTCGCATTAACATCTGGCAGCCGACTGGATTCCTAAGTTACTATGTGCTCATCAGACCTCTGATGTTGACCGACAGTTTGTGCGTAATTTTCTGAAGGACCTTTAACCAATAATATTAGGTTATCTGCAATACACCAACAATTCTGTATTGCGGCCACACGAGACACAAAGGCTCGGAGTAAATAACGCCACGGAGTATGTTCGTGTGAGTACAGTCAAGTGGATTCTAGCCTGTCACCGGATAACACCACGACATTTGTATAGTTCTACGAGTAGGGACCTGAAAAATTCAAGTTTTATTTTCGGCTAAAGCTATAATTCAAGCAACTGTAATTTCGTGTCACTTTTACAAATTGCCCTTGACTTATTTGTCACCCTCTTTAGGGCGAACAGCCAATGTACAGCTGATGTCTGCTTGAATTCGCATATATTCTTAAAAGCTTGCCTACTGGCCAGTCAACCCGTTAATTTTTCTAGTCTCTACTAATAAGTGGAGACCGAAGATTTCGCGAAAAGATTTTTACCCCACTATGTTTCAATATCTTACGTGCACATCTGCAGCTCTATGCTGGTTGTTGGCTGTGTGTATTAGTTCAGAGACGTATTTCGTTTGACTGTTCCAATCAGAACAAATTTAACATCGACACCACACATCTGTGGTTTGCGGCTACAACACCAAGACGCTGGGAGTTGAAACACCCAGTTACAGACCTCAAAGCAGAGCTGCAGGTGTGGAAGTAAGGCACTGAAACAAAGTGTGGCGGAAATTTTTTCGTGAGAACTTTCTGTCCCTACTAAGTAAGCACTTCTGGTGATACGCCAAGGAAGCTGTACATTTCAGCAAGTCCCCGATTACACCGACATTTTTGATGAGGCAATGAATCGTAAGTAGCCATGAGTTTATTTTGTTAAGAATTACAAGAGAAGAACATGAAAGAGCTACACTCAGGTTTATGTAATTTTCAGTATTTACTTCAACTCTCATAAATTTGTTTACTGTCTACCGTTCTTTGCTAGAAAGTATATGTTATTGAAACACTTATTTTTTACGCCGATATCAGATTACACGAATACAATATTTTAGTTTTAAAAATGAAACTATTTTCTACATGCAGAACAATAGAATACTCATTTAGTCCAATCAAATAAGTTGATAACATAAAAATAAATGGAAAAGAAAGATATAAAATTTATCTTATTTGGAGTAAATGTAAACAAATCTAAGCATGGGAAAGCCCATGTATTGACTGCCGTCTTGGAATTACCAAATCTACAAAATTCATATTTTTTTGCCGATTAACTTTAAATAAATATCAAATATTATGATTTCAGACTGGGAATCTTATAAATATGGTATTTAATTTTATTTTTGCAGTATTTCAGTTATTACATAAAGAAGTAGAGCTACGATTTATTCTTTACTTGCAGTACCTAAAATCTACTAACCTTGATTTAGGTACATTCATTCATGGTTACCGTGTATTGTTTTTGTTTTCATACGTCCACTGTGCACAAATTTACCTTCTCCCTATCCCTCGTTAATGTAAAACAGTATAAAAGTAACAAACATATATATTAAATAACATTAAATGAGGCTAGCGTAGCAAAACTTGTCTTATCCCCATGTACATTGTATATGCGTTTGTCAATGTAATAAATATGATTATCAATAGTACAGTGGGTATGCATAAGAGCTGTGTATTTTTTCACAAAAATGTGGCAGTTGGCATGAACTGTTTCTTGGGCCCTCCTGATAATGTCTAGAAAGACCGCAGGTCGATGTTGACGTGCAGCTGACAAATAAAAGGGGGAGAGATTTGTTTCCCAGCATTAAAAAATATAATCATGAACACTTTGAAAACACAATGAATTGAAAACTGTGCATCCTGTGCAGAAAAAAAAAACAAGAGACAACAAACATTTTTAAAATTGTATATACATATAGATTACGTAATATTTATGGAAAACTAATAGAAATAGGTAATACATCAGAGTATTAGTCGTATTTTGGACACCATAGGTCTATATAACAAACGGAGCATTTCACTAAACATGTCCACTTCTATTCCTTATATTTTAACACTCAAAAAAGAAAGGAAAAAAAGAGTTAATGATTTAATTTATTATTTATTTGACCTTTAATGTACCCTCGAACAACACATGGCCTTTGTGAAAGAACACGGTGGAAAAGAGGGAAGGAGTCGGTCAGGGCCTGTTTAAAGAACCATCCCAGCATTCGCCTGGAGTGATATATGGAAACCCTGGCAAACCGAAATCAGGATGGGCGGAATCGGGGATCGAGTCCGAGTCCTCCAGAATGCGAGGCGAATGTTTTATCAGTGCTCCATCTCACTCCAAAAGCACGTTTAAATTTACCTATTTTAACTGTATTTTGAATGTAATATCGGAATAGGCCGCCTGGCGAAATGTGTTTTTGTGTGTGCGAGGCGAAAATCGATGAGAGACTACAAGCGACACGCCGGCTGGCTCATGTATTGTCATATCGCATCTACGACCAAAGTCGTAAAAGTGTACGCAGTGTTCCCGCGCGCCGTTACATTTTTACCGTGGGAATCGAACATTTTGTTGAACACGTCACTGTAGCGAAGTCCAATGTATTTTTAGACATAAATTTCGAACGCATCCGGAATGCATGTGTGTGTGTGTGTGTGTGTACGTGCATATGAGAAACAGCCGTCTTAAAAGGCGGTTTCAGCTAAGTTTGAAGGCTTTAAGAGTGAGTGATAGTCGCCATAATTAATTTTTGTATTTTGTGGTCATAGCTTTTCCTCTGGGTAAATTTATGCAACTTTAACCAAACTACAGAATAGAATATACACTAATAGAATTGTAGACACCGTAAATATAATTTTTGTCGTTACAGTTGTTACAGTTCGAATTGCAGTCAGAAATTTCTTATTACTTTCTTAACTTCAATTCTATCTGTAACAACAGTTACGGAAAATAAGGATTATTGGCGTTTAACATTCTATCAATATGCATTATATTCCGCAATTTTAAGTTCCATGAATTTAGCCAGATGAAAAGTTATGACATAAAATACATAAATTCAAGATGGTTACTTGTCATACACTCTTAAAATAATGATTCCAATGTGTGTGGTATCTTAAGTCATTTTCACGAGTAATCTTCTCGTAGATGACCGCATGGACGCACGTTTACTGGTCTCTGAGTACAAATGTGACTCTTAACACGCTGCACTAAGTTCGTCAGCCTTAAAGATAACACACAAGTGTAGGCTTGGCAGAAGCGGAACTGGCAAGCATGTTAACAGGAGACGTGAATAGCTGGAACTTTATGATTCAGCGGTATGTGTAAAGCTTGAGCCGGGGTGTTTGGGGGTGGTCTTGTTTATGGCGGAGGCAGCGACGGGCGATAGGCGGTTGGTCGGGCCAATCCCGCCCGCTATCTATGGGCCAGATGGTTGTAACGACTGTTCCACATCGACTCTGCGTGCGCTACCCCGTAAAGCCCGCGAATCGCTCGCGCAATATCGCGCACTATATGAAGCGGCGATAAGCTCCTGCCGTCCGCCTGATCCTATCAGTCGTGTGTGTCTGTGTGTGTGTGTGTGTGAGTGAGGACGTTAACGGTGCTTCCTCCCCCACCTCCCTCAAAAGCTTTCCAAAGCTCACACACCTACCTTGCCACGGTGCACATTGTGTGGCTTCGCATAGAACAGTATTGTTATTGTGGGACAGTATGGTTACTGTCTTCAGCTGCAGAATACCACCCTGCACTCTAAACTTGAATCCAGTGGTGTCCTCGAGGTGGAGGGAAGGGGGGGGGAGGTGACAGCGCAGATTGAGTCATTAAATTTTCAGAAGGAGAAAGGGCTGCTAAAAAACGAGAAAAATTAATAGTTTCCCGTGAACTTATATAACGATGGATGCGTCTTTTGTGGTTTTATTACAGGATGGGGTTTGTAGTTGTGATATGAGAAAGTGGCACAAAAAAAATAAAGAAAGGCTGCGTAAGGTTTAGGGAGATATGAGAAAGTGGCACAAAAAAAAATAAAGAAAGGCTGCGTAAGGTTTAGGGAAGGTGAGTGAATCATAGTGTTTTTTTTTTTTGTGTGGTTGTCGCCACTGTTGAATCCGTGAGAAATGTACCACTTCGGTGAAATTCGATTTATTTCGGAAAAATATTAGCAACTGTGGTGTTTCAGTGACATATTCCTGATTTTATTGTAGTTTCCACTTTAAGTTTATTTTATCGGCCTGTTATCTAATTTTTAGTGAATTCTACAGGGTTATCGGTCAGAAACAGATTTTTAACTGTGGTATCAGGAATTAACAATTTACTGCGTGCCTAGGCGAAGTCCGTCAGATGCAATTACTATCGGCAATTTTTTCATGCAGTCATGGTATGCCACTGGACGTTCACGAAAGCTCACGAATATACGATACACAAGACAAAATTTCAGTTTCCTTTGTACAAACCTTAACCCGAGTACAGTTCACCCGTCATCATATTTTCACCACTGCAACTTTTCGATCAACTCCTGACTTACTTACTTTACCCCCCCCCCCCTCCCTTCCCTTAGTAGGATACGTGGCTGTTTACTGACGGACGTCGACTGTTTGCCCGGAAAATTGTAAATAGAAACTCAATCCACTGTGTTTTCAAAATCCTCAGTTGAGCAGGGGGAAATAAAACTAATATTATACGTAATTTAAATAAAATACTGTGTGAATATCGTACTGCGTGCGTTACATTTAGCAAAATATTTAGCATGTATAAAACACGTACGGATTTATTTTTGTTCCCGCTATCTTAAAACCCTGAACGTCATTATAGGTGTCCACTAAAATACTTGGTGATCGACAAAACCTGGTCCCGCAACTGAAATAACCTATTCTACTCGAGCGAGTGAGGTTTTGTAAACACCTATTGACTGCCCGGGAAAGCGTTGGTAGTATCTGTTTTAGAATCAGACGAAATCCTATCCCAAATTAAAGTGGCCGTACTATCACTACATTATCATACTTACCCATTCAGACACGAAATAAATTATATTCTTAAGGGGACGATGTACTGAAAAAATTGTGTTATTTGTACGAGATATGATTTGTTTTGTAGGTGTATATTGTGACTTTTTTTACTGTATCAAAAAATTTTTTAGCGCTCATAGCTTTTGTATTGTACCATATTAAAGTCAAAATTGTCAAAAAATGGTTTTATGCATTAAAGGAAAATCAACTTACGTACCAAAATATAAAAATTCACATTGAAGAACAGTGCCATGAATTATGACATAACATGTTTACATTCCGCATCGACTTTTTTGTATAAAAATAAATTTAAAATATAAAATACTTAATCAAAATACTATTTTAAAAATACGAAAAGTAATAAAAGTGGTTTTATACATGTCATAATCATGGCACTGTTCTTCAGTGTGCATTTTTTCTCATTTATATAAGTAAATTGGTTTACATTTAAAGCGTAAAACATTGTTTTTGCAAATATTGACTATAATATGGTATAATACAAAAACTATGAACGCTAAAAAATTTTCGTTACAGTAAAAACTAGTCACAGCATAATGCCCATAAAACAAGCCATATCTCGTACACATAAAAATAATTTAAAACCATTAGAATTTTCAGTGAACTGCCCTCTTAAGAGCGCCGCCTACCATGCGCATCAAATAAGCTTTAATGTACAGGGAATACGTTTTTTTTTTACTGAACTGTTCTACATGTGTCTATTATGCCTCTGTACGAAAAAAACACTTCGGACATGTACGGAATGGCATTGCTAAGACACCTTGCTTATTAACAACACAGTTTAAAAGTCTTCCAACATAGCACAAATCGTCCTTTCCAGGCCGCCGTACTTCAAAATGTAACTGGATATATACGAAACTCAGATAGAAACTTTCGCTGAAATTTGCTATACATTTTTCAACAATAAAATTGTATGGTGACATATTTAAGTCCCGTAGTAAAAATATATCGGCATGAATCTTGCATTCTAGTTCAACGTTCGGCTCCTCGTGGCGATACGGCACTTGGTACGCGTTTCTAGGTCACCCTTATAGCTCAGTTACTTCTGAGCCTCTTTCGAGCAGGTAGGCGACGCCCTTAAGTGTAGAAGTTGTGAAATATTTTGATCTTTATTGCAATTCTACTGAGGTCGTTTCTTCAAAGAAACTGGCTGCTTTCCAATATTAGTATCAATCATTCATTGAATGACGACAGACACGGTAGTTTTCGCGAAAAGAATTTTGCGTCACTTTGTTTCAATGCCTAACGTACACGTCTGCGTGTCTGGTGCGTGGTTATAGGTAGAGAAGGTGATTTATCGCGAGAATGTTTTCTGCCAGCGTATTCTGCAAATCAGTATTGCGTCCTGCGTCATGTATTGTTGACCGACGGTTGTGAGTCACGGTGTAGTTCTTTACAGACGAATCTCAGACGCTCAGTAGTAGCTCATCATTGGCCCAGTCAAATAGGGACTCGCCAGTAACGAAATAATAGCGTCAGAAATGAATACATTACATTGAAGCCTAGCAAACTGTCAACTTTTCCCGCGATATATCACCTTCTCTAGTTATAGGCAACGTGTGTTTGTGCGCGGGTGTTGCTTACTAAACTGTGCCAATCAGAACAAGGTTACTGCTACACCACACGTCTTTGATTTGCGGGTAGAACCCTAGACGCTGAGAGTTAAAAACATCCAATCACCGACCATGAAACACAGCTGCAGGTGTGCACGTAGAGCACTGAAACCAAATGGTCATACATGGTGAAATGTCACGAATTCTATGTCCTGCATGCTGGAATCAAATATCCTATGCATACTCAAGTCCAGACCATTTGCCCACTAGATGCTACTCAGATGAACAGCAGACAATGAACGAATAGACAGGGCTTGAGTATGCATAGGATATTTGATTCTAACATGTAGGTAATTGGTTTCGCGAAATTTCACCGTCTCTAAAAATTGTGCAAAAATATTTTCACTACAAAATCGTGGCTCTAGTAATCACTCAGTAAGCAACAAAATATATTTGTCGTGTGCCCCTGCTTCCTTGCACACGCATTCAGTTACGAAGAGGTTTTTAGCCGCATTTTAAGCGAAATTATAACATTCGATGAAATTTTAATTTTCATTATTACTTTTTGATTTTGTTCATGGCCAACCACGCATTAAAAGAAACGGAGAGTAACCAAGCGAGTTTAAATGGTAGTATTGTTTTAATTTTATTTGCTATTGTGATCTTATCTGCAAAGTAATTAGTTTGTAACATTATAGATTAAAAATTTGTGTCTAAATTTTTAGTAAAGTTAAAATGTTCACACCAAAAGTGTACAACTTGTGTTTATCCACTTTATTACTCTACTGCTGCGTTTAGTGCACTGTTTTACAGGTAACTGTAATTGGAGACTTACGAAAGATGTAGTAGTGAAACATATAAATTGACTTACGTAATATTTCATTCGCAATTCACGACACAAGTAGAGTGACAACATTTAAAATTGCACTAACTTTTCTCCAAAATGAAAAAAAAAAAAATTAGTTCACTTTTAAAAATCTATCATAGAAAGTTCCTTAAAATTATGAAGTCATTATTACAAAATGTTATATAAAACATTTAGAAAAAATTTGTTAGTCAATCCACAGCAGTAAGTTTGTAAATATGTGTTATTTCTCTGCCTTCATTCATTGTCGACGTTTGTATGATAAACCGATCATTTATCGCGATATACCTCAATGTCGTGATATACCGCATTGTGGGCTTCACAAAATTATAACGGATCTGTACACCAAGTTCACTAGGATACCAACATATGTAGAGCAGGTATGCGTAGTTTCGACAATAAGCTACTAATGTATCAAATGTAAGTTCACAACTAAAATTATTAACATACTCCTCCTACTGAAGTTCGAAGCCTTGGTATAACGAAGTATGGTAGGTTTGCTATTTAGGTAAAGCATATATTACCATAATCGACAAATCTTAGCGATGCAGTACATTTTTCATGTCGTTACGGTATTCAGCTAAACGTATGTATATAGGACTAAATTACACAAAATATTTGCACGCACATAGTCGCAAAAAAATATAACAAAAGGTATGATTTGAGTTTATGCATGCGTATACAAACACACGCGTACACGTGCACTCAATTCCTGGGGGCACTAACGTCGTATTTGTGATGCTGGGTCTTATTTTTCCGAAGTACATTTTTCATGTCCCGCCTACATGCCTCTTGAACTCCGTTGTAACGCTCTGGAAATCCACGTTTATTTGTTAATCTGGTACACGTGTTCACAATATATCTACCTACGCAAAAAACATTTCAGAGAAGAGCTCTCAAGTACTTCGGAAGCATTACGCGCATTGAAAATACCATTTCCCAACCCGTCAACATGAATAAAAACGAACTTTACGCATCGCTATATCACAAATCTCATGGCGATGTGAAACAAATCAAGGCAACAGTTTATTTGGTACAGACATTCCACTGTTTAAATGGCAGGGTCACAGATTAAGGGGGACGCCTGTCCAGACCACCGAGTTGTGTGCAGAGCTTTGGCCGTTACAAGATTACTTCATAACTGTTCAATGTCAGTTTTATCTGCTTGGGAATGGCATTCAAAGAACATTAATACGTGTGTATATCCATTTTAAGTCATCCATTTAGGTCTAATGCTAATTTCTTCGCCGAAAATGGCGAGGATGTTTTCGCGGTTCTATAAGTATGAAAATCCTGGCGTACAAATTTTTGCAACGTATACTTGTGTACAGTGAAAATTTATAATTAATATTTCATAAAATAATAGGACCACCACTAAATGTATGATAGAAGCGAGTTGTCGGCGAGAAGACTGTGCGTCAGTTCAGTGACTAGTGCCTAGAGGTCAGAATAAGACGCGATGCGCGTGCTGTGTCGTCCTTACCGCTTCCGCACTTCTAGGCGTTGAACCCGCAAAATTCGTTCACTCAGACGGCCACCTCAAAGTTCATTGTTCCAGCAGTAGAACGGTAACACTACGGACCATTTTAGCGTCTTGTGTGTAAGAGTCTTGAGGGTACTACAGCAGGCGCGCGCGTCCGTGTAGCCCGTATCGTTCCTTCACTTCTGAGCTTGCAACGCGTACACACACACATACACATACACAGATTGAGTTTTACTGTCTTTCGTTTCTATTATGCTGGTGTGTGAACATTCGTGTTTTCGTTTTCCTTTCATTGGTTTTCTTAACAGCTTTTGGGACATCTAAGTTGATAAAGTAAATTTTTCGTAATATTCTTCGTTAATTAAGAGTTTAACGCTGTAAATAAGATAATATGTAATTCATCCTCAGCTTGCGTACGCATAAACATACTTTAATACTAACGTACGATCGTACAAAATATGAACACATATTGTTGCATCAGTGAATATGTATACATATTTGCACATTTGAATATAAAATACCTCAGGAAGGAGTTGGGCGAATGACAGCGAGATAAGTTACTACGCGTTTGGTTTTCAGGTTAATATTTTTAACAACCCAGCTTTTATGTCACGCCATAAAATTATTTTTAAGGAATTATAAATAAAGGTGATGCTAAGAGACTAATTCCATACACACAATTTCGAATTAGTGTTATTACCTAGACATGCAGTACAGTTCAAACACACTTATGATCAAATTAGTGGATGAAGTCTCTTTATACACATACATTATAGTAAAGACCTGTAAAAACCTTCATAGAAAACATAAATTAATGATTTCTTTGACTTGAAATGCATGTGTTTTAAACAAGTTTCCAATACTTCTATACGTACTGATTTAACTTATGCCTAAAATTAATGATTTATTTTTTTTCTAAGTCAGACATCTGTAAATTAATAACTTACGCTGCAGATGGCTATGAGTCAAAGCGAACGTTTTACATTATTAAAACGCTGTGTTCCCGTACATATTCTTATTTCCTTTATATATAGAAGATCTTGAATGTCATAAAAATTATCTCGCTATGCAGACATCATTTAAAAATAAATTTATCTATTTTAATAATTAAATATTCAAAATTGTTTGTTATAAGTGAAGCACGCGTTTTTATTCTAACGTTGTTAGTTGATTCCATAATTAGGTACGCCTATTGCGTTATAAGTACGAACATTTATTTTATTTTTTCTATAGCAATTTTATTTCGTTTAACTGGGGAGTCCATGAGGTGAACGCACGAGGATATTTAGACCTGCTAGCACAGCAGTAAGGAGGAGGGTTGTTTGGGGGTGGGTGGGATGATGTGGAGGAGGAGAAGAGAGAGCCTGGAAGAGGATTCTGCAAGCCCCGGCTCGACGACGACAGAAAGGCAACAAATTAAGGCATCCTCGAGCGCTAGAAGAGATCCGAATAACAAATCGCATTACCCACAACTCGGCTGGCAAAAAGCGTTCCGGACGAGAGACGTAGGCTTGTCCCGCGAGGGCGGCGCATCAAAGGCACGCAACGAGAATCGACTTTGTGTGATCGATATGCGCGACTATATTGCTTCTCCTTTGTTTGCCCGGTAAACTTTGTCATGTCGTGATGTCTTTGTGAAGGAATATAGGTTGCTCTGAGTCAGCCTTCCCAGAGGTAGAAAATACATTACAGCGCACTTTTATGTGTGTTTGAACGGAGGAAAAACTTCTCATTCATATCAGATATGCGGAAACTTGTGAATTTCGCATAATTTAGAAAATGTAATACACTCGTAACTTTTATTTTCGTTCGCGTTCGACTACAAAACAGGCAGTTATCGCCCAAACATAATTTTACAAAGATGATACGAAAAACTACATATTAAATAAATATGTATTTCCCTTCATGATAATCGGCAAAACAGTTTTTGTGAACTTTTTTGTGTCGAATTAAACTAACAGATTATATTAACAAGTTACTGTTGTGGTATTTTCGTAAAATGTTAGAATCATTCCATAATACGCGCATTAAAGCGACGACCGAAAACACTAAAAAAGGTTGTTGACTAATATTGCACTGTAATTAATGAAATAATTAACACTTACGAAATAGGAAGGCAAAGTGAACCAATGCGAGTATACTATTAAGGTGGGAAGAAAAGGAAATAACGTAAGGAAACCTACATAGATTATGCAAACGAGTGATCAAGTACACGATCTTCGAATGACATTTACGAAAACGTAGTTGTATTTTGCAAACAGCTAAATTTAAAAAAAATAAAAGAATCTTCCCCTTATTTACAATTGTAGTTTCGTTAACTGAAATCAACTTAACATATTTACTACGTTAAATGTGTTATTATTATTACTATTATTGTTAATATTATTATTATATATTATAATAGTAAACTTTATTTTCATTCACATGTTGATAATTTAATCTCCAATGCTCATCGTACACTACTAGGGTTAATAAAATTCCTGACCTATAATGCTGCTTCTCCGGATTCCTTAATTAGCCTTTACTATGCTTTGATTAGATCCAAGCTAGAATACTGCTCTGTTATTTGGAATAGCATTACCATCACGGACTCGAATCGTATTGAGTCAGTACAATACAAATTATTTAAAACTATTTACATGAGATTCTCTCAACCGTTAATGCCTTTTAGTTATGTGGATATTCTTACTGATTTTAAGACAACCACTTTACATGCTCGTAGGATAGTTAATGATGCT
>PNEQ01033014.1:0-25927 GCA_003012365.1 Medauroidea extradentata
ATATTGCGTGCGCTCTTTTCACTGAGCTAAGACAATTTATAGTTCACTGTTACTGAGTACGCTAGCTGTTAAATGCCTTCATCACATATTTTATCCAGAGTTACTGTTTGTATTACATAATTTCACGCGGGCAAAGCCGCGGCCGGGTAGCTATTTTGTAGAGAAATAAAGATGAATTAAAAACAAAGATGTTCTGCAAATTAAAGTACCCTCAGCGTAGTGGACTGGATAAAGCTGTTTGTATTTGTTGTTATAAAGATATACCGAGAATACAGTAACACCATCAATTAATACGTTATTAAAATTAAGTTACTCTTTTCTATAGTACACGCGGGCGAAGCCGCAAAGGGACAGCTAGTAATAACAAAAGCGGAAGTTGTTTTTAGCAACTCTTAGATGCTATTATTTACGTAGAAAGTTATAATATCTGTGTCCTTCATATTACAGTAAACTCTTAAATTTGTTGTTGACTTACTGATATAGGGAGACAATAATTTAGTTATATCAAGTCTTTATTAAAGCTGCAGCTTCGAAACTGTTTTCTGATTCTTAAAGTGCTGCACTGCGTTGCATAGGTAAATTTTGACATAAATAAGACTACTTAATTTTAAAAAGAAACTAAGAATTTGTGTAAATATTTTAAACATTTTATCTCCAACAATAGATTAGATATCAAGGTTATGAAAATCAGCTATATACATCTATAATAAACGTCAATATTAGTTTTCCTGTATGTTATATTTTTTAAACGAAACTATTTTTCTTATCAAACGAAAAGTGGTTTAATAATAAATCATTAGGCATTACATATGTACAAGTAATTTTATATTTACTGCAGCAATGATAAAACGCTGCACAAGAAATAAAGACCAATACTTTGTAAAAAATAATGTTTAACAAGAAGTAATGGATAGTTAACCCGCACTTTTGGTTTTAAAATCTAAATTCTTTCACAGGAATTATAAGGCCGGTAGTCAGGACGTTTACATAAATTATTTTGCCCTCTGCTTTGCTTAAGATATAAATTTCATTTAAGCATATACACGATATTTATCACTCAGTGCCACAGAAAAGGGAGTAATGTGATACGGTTCTTAATTTTCATGAACGTGTATTAAATTGATTTATAGGATTAAGAAGTAATTACAAGTGAGTTCAATTATGGGTGTTTTTTCTTTAAATGACTGGTCTAAAATTGATTCAGTTATTTAAATTAAACATTTTTGTGGCATCCTTCTTACGTTAGACTTCTGAATTCTTTCTCCTCATCGTCAACTTCAATGCAGCCTGTCTGAATACGATGCCATCGCTGTAACTACATTATACAAACTGAAGTAATTTTACTGTCCATGTAATATCAGCTAAGTACCTCTACATATAAAGGAAACATTACTCCAAACGTGCAAAGAAAGTTGCACAACAGGTAATGTAATTTTTCGATACATATTGGCACAGTACCTCTATCGCAAGTTTACATAACGGGCGAGCAAAATTCCCCGAGTCGTTTGTGTGACGTATAATACCGTGTGGAAATGTCCACACATGTTCAGAAACCAGGTTTCTCGCACAATGTTGGGGAATATTCCCAGACACTGTATGGGTAAAATTAACTATTTTTTTTACAGTGAGCGTAGCCACCGAAATCGTATCATCAAGTACTCTGGTATTTGCATTCTTCTTTGTCGTGATCAGCAGGCCTAGGGAAAGCCGAGTTTTGCTGTGGAGCAGTGTTGTCGGATATACGGGCGCGGTGTTGCAGGTATGGCTGAGGCCTACGACGGCCGGGTTGGAGACGGATGGCTTGGATGACGCCACATATGCCTGCCCTTTGTACAGGACGCCGGAGAGGAGGGGACAGGTGTCCACCTCAGGTCACTCTAGTAACTTCCTCATGGTCGTCCGTCTACCCAGCAACAGACCACCTGCACACTGGGTGCTGCGTGGAGCAGCACTGCTGTGCCAGCCCCCACCACCCTAGGGCGTGCACTCCCTTCATGTCTGCAGTGTTGCCAGTTAAACCAACATTATATCTACCTTTCACAAAGACTTTCCCACCTTAAACAAGAATACCTGTGGAGCCACTGATGTTTGGTGAAAATAATGTTGCACTATCTTATTCCAATAACTTGCGTGCTCATCTGTAGTTCATCTTCATTGTTAGGGCTAGGAATATTTCGCGAGTACATCGACCAATGCGCTAGAATTGATTATCTTGTGTATACTGAAGCCCTACCATTTGTTCATTACCTGCTACTCATTCAGACAGCAGACAATGAACGAATAGAGTATGTATAGGACATTGGTTTCTAACATGCAGTTCATTGAACACGCGAATTTTTCCTAGCCCTATTCGTTGTCAACGACTGGATGTTTTTAACTCTCAGCTTCTCGGAATCCTGCCTTCAATCCACAGACGTGTGGTGTCGCAATAACCAATTGGCGCAGTCAAATGGGTGACGCCTCTGCACAGATACACACTGTCGATGACCATGAAGCAGAGCTGCAGGTGTGCACGTAAGGCAGACTGAGAGGAGTTCCTCAGATTGTTCGCGTGTCTGAAGACGGGAACAGATACCAGTATAGTGCGGAACTGAGGAGAAGGCAAGGCTCAGGTATGCGACTGGTGGTGGGGACAAGCGGAGGGCTATGTGGCCCCCACCACCACCCTGCCGTTCTGCCTTGCCTACTCCTCAGCTCCCTACAATACCCGAAATGTCGCATCTCTTGTCGTCGAAGGGAGCCTGCTATTACCGTCTGTGTTACAGTCGTCGTGTTGTCTTGAGAAGAACTATTTCTGTCGCTATATTAATTTGTGTTATCTTCGTATTAATTGTGCACCATTGTCGTCATTTTCATGCTCTGGTACTTGTCTGTTTTGACATTCATTTTAAATTTTTTGGTTTCCAATTCATACTGACTTTATTCCTATTTCGGAATTATTTTGTGTGTAATTGGTTGTGTTATGTTTGTTGTGTTGTCTACAATCGTTTCTGTCGCTGTGTTCATTTGTGTTGTTCTCGTTATATTTTGTCTATCATTGTCGCCACTTTCATTAACCTGTTGGTTTTGTCTGTTTGACTTTACTTTTTTTTGTTTTTTGGTTTACCGTTTAATACCAACTATAATCCCATTTCAGAATTACTTGTGTGTTTGTTGACTAAGCCGATTCTGGATTCTTTGATTTGTTTCTTCGTTTTTTGTTGCCTAGTTTTTCGTGTTCAGTAATTTTATAAAACTGTGGGCTGTCTGCGAATTAGCAACATACGCTAGCAATGCCGTATGTCCAACAATAATTTCAGTCGGTCAATTATTTCTAATTAAATTTATAACAAGCATTTATGTCCAACCTTAAGAATACCTCAACCGACGTCATCTATGTTTCCTTTTGGTTTACCCCCGAAAGAAAAGTTTAGCAAACTTAGATTTGGAAGAATTTTACATTTAAGATACGAAATAAGAACCATAACGTCTAATTATTGGTGTAAACGTTTTAAGCGTATACGTCGTGGCAGTATTTTTTTTTTTTCCATTCAGGGTGTTTATTCAGTGCATTCTAGGCTAGGTGCAGATGCTTCCATAACTCTTATTTGGTTATCCTCACATTTTAGGTGTTACTTTCAGTATGAAGTCAGTTCATCGGAAGTTTTTATCGGTTATAAAAAGTCTATAAACTTAAACATAACTAAGCATAATGTAGTTATTGCGCTACAAAGCGTACGTCAACCTAGTTTTTTTCGCGATAAATTAATATTAACGTAATTATGGTGAGTTTAACTAAGTCACTGCTTTGACCCTCGTGCCAGAGTCGAATTTTAAAATCGAGTAAGACACTTGAAAGTCACGAATGGAGTTTCAACCAACTTAGTTAGGAATTAAGACAGATTTGCTGCAAAACTGAATTACATCACGAGCAAGAGAAAATCATACATAATCTAGAATCGTGTTAAAATTAAATAAATTCAAAATTTGTCGATAAAATACCCTTCCAGCATGGGACACATTTATCCGTAAACCTGTTCTCAAGAAATGGCAACTGGCAACTTTAAATTCACCTGTTTTCATATTAATTATGTCCACAGATGGGAGATTTTATTTAAGTTATTTTTAATTATTTTTTAGTTTCTATATCAAGATTTAAATTGTCTGAAGGCTTTCATAATGTTGCTCGTTGGATGTAAGTGATGATTGTATGTAGGTAATAATGTTAGAAAGAACAAGTCTGCTAAAAATTGTCAATTCCAGCCAAATAGAAAATACTGTAAATATATTGTGAGAATTTTTTTAAATTTTACAATAAATAAACTGTATACATATCTACCAAGCTACCTAATTTCTATGGGAATTTATTGTAAACTGCATTAGCATACACACTAATTACATAGCATAAAGCTGAATTTATTATTTGTTTAATAATATTTTCATTTAAAGTTAATTTAAAAATGCAAAATATGCGGAAACTGTTAATAACTTACCATTCTGATACCGCACTGAAATCACAGCACAAATCGGAAAAAGTATTTAACCCACGAACATAATTTTCACATGAAATATACATTATGTTTTGTTTACATTGAAAATTTCTTTTACTGAAGATAATATTTGAAATCACTTTGTTAGTATTTTTTTCGTTAATATAGGCGTGTGGTCCCTGTGAACAAATATGAAGAATGCGTAAGGTTTGATTTGCTAGTATTACACGTCTTGAAGTGTGTAGGTGTCTATAATATTTTATAACGACAAAGAAAAAAATTGAAAAAGAGGGAGGGAGAATTTTGATGTGCTGCTAATTGATGGTCGGTGAAATGACCGAGAGTCCAATTGAAGTGTACCAAATAATACAATTCGGCCGATAAATGATTAAAACAGACAAATAAAAAAGAGAGATTCCTATAATTTTAACTCCAGTAATGTAAGTAAGTATACATAATTTTGATTTGAAAAATAGTAGGGTCTAGTGTTTGTGATTAACAGTCAAGATGATCATGAAAATTATCTATTTAAGACACAATAAAAATATTAATCTCTAAAGAAACGTCGCTAGATGAGCTTTTTTCTTGTTTACGTATATTATACTTTTTTTTTTTACAAACACTAAAACTTGAGTGTAACATTCAACATATGAAAGGATTAACCATTTCAACTATTACAAAGAAAAACTTACTCAAAATTTCAACCAGTAATTATTACAGAAATATATATGGGCTTGTACAGCGACTAGATACGGGAATGTGTTTATTCATTTTCAAACAATTGGGTGATAATGGTTATAATACTGTGGGATGACAAATAAGTAGTGAATGGTAAAAATGGAATACCATCACGAGAAAATATGTCACATAATAACACATTTAGGATTTCATATTGTTTTTAAATACAAACATGATGTTCACAAGAGGCAGAGAATGTATGGCAGGAAACACATTTTTGTCATCGAGACAAAAAAAACACATTTATATTCCGTAGTGACAACGCAGACCAACATTTGTTTCGTTCATGACAGGCGTTCCATGGAATACGCTCAATAAATACGTGCCACTTGTGGCAGTCACGTACCTGTCCCATGCTTCACGTGCCAGTTTATTCAAGAATATCGCTCTCTTGCTGTCAAAGCTGTGCTCTGACCGTAACGCACAGATTATATATCGAGGGAGAAAAGATAATGGACGGAAAGAACGTGGACAGGAAATATTTGGTCAGTGAGTCCTTAGAGTGAGTGTTTCTGGGAATACCGTGGGGTGAGTGTGAAACCACGGTGCAATTAAAAAAGCATAGAAACGGGAGTACCATAAGGTAGTCCGAGGGAGCACAAGCAAAAATTGGGATCGTCTCCGCCAGGAATGTATGTATGTATGTATGTGTGTGTGTGTGTGTGTAATACTAATATTATAAATGTAAAAGTGTGTTTGGTGGTTTGATTGTTTGACCTTTCACGCAGCAACGAGCAACTGATCGACGTGAATTTTTTTTTGCATAGAGATTAGTTTATGGGAACGGAGAATCACTTAAGCTACTTTTTACCCCCCCCCCCCCAAAATCTAAGGACGTTAAAATGGCTGAACCGATTTTGATGAAATTTAGCCTAATATGATAGTGTCGTTGGTCTTGGAATAATACTCAGGAATTTTTTTTATTCCGGGAAAATGCACAGTTCCTGTGGAATAGCTATTTGGCATTTAGCATTATTCTATAATTTCGTCTTCATACTAAAATAGTTCCAACCAATATTTATGAAAATTACTACAGAGATTTCCTAGGTTCTAATATATATGTATACATATAATCCTTTTTGTTCAGGAAAAAATCCCAGTTGTTGTGGGATTTAAATTTAGCCGAATTTTAATCAAATTCTGTTTTTAGGCGTGTGTTCATTATTTTTATAGGTAGTTATATATAAAATAATGCTGAACATTAACACCAAGTTATATCTAAGAATGCTTTACTTATCGTGTTTATATTATACTTTATGTAATTTTATGACAATTTTTTGTTGGTAGTTTCTAAAAAAAAAAAAATAAAAAATGTAAAAAAAAAATTGGAATATTTATTTATTTATTTTTGCCGCAATAAGGGATCTAAAAAATGATTGATTAAATCAAGTGTATTTTCTGCAAGAGTACACGAAGTACACTTGTAAGCATGGAGTGAATAGTTATTGTTCAGAAGAACAGTGATTGTTTGCAGGCTCAAGTCTCATAGTGCGTAGGTATACATGCTATGACACAATAAATTTGAAAATGAAATTATTTGGATGTAATTTATAAATAATTAGGTTGTCTAAAAACATAATAAAATACACACTACTGACATTGTTCTCGACAAGACCGTCTTATGGACAAAGTTTTCACTTTACCGTGATCAGATTATGTTAGAGAAACTTTGACTAAAGCCTGTTGTGAACTCTGCTTCACTCTTTATATCGATACAAATACTGATCTTTCGCTCAGAGTTTTAAATTCAAAGCAGTGCGATGGAGAACTGACACGTCAACTTCGTGCTTTGCGTACATAAGCTATGACGAATTTGCTGCGCGTGTTATGCGCTTGCCATATTTCATTGCCAACCTCACAATTCCACGTGGTTTTTAGACAGATATAATTTAAAAAAATAATTCGCACCAGAATGTGTTAAATAAACGCTAACTGTGCCAAAAAGAAAATCGTTTTCAAATTAACAAAAGTTTTTAACTGAACATAAAATACTTTACTGAAATCAATGACATTGAACAGGGCTTCGTTGATAAAGTGACGATTGCCTCCAGGTGATTTCTAAGAAGGCTATATTTTGTGACAGTTGGAATTGCTGTAAATACAACACTACACTACCAAGGCGTTTATAGTTTTCGATTAAGTTCAGCTAGGCTTCTGTAGCTATATATTCATTTAAAAAAAATTAGGACTTTGTCGTTTGATTAATTTAGATCACCCAGAAACTTAATTTTTTACTGTATAGTATGTGATACACATTGTGGGTACTATAATATGGAATAAAAGAATGACGCTTCAGTAAACTAACACATTTATTTCAGCAACATTTTTAAAGATATCAGGTACAATCATCAGTCTCAGTATACTCTCAAAAATACAAGTATTTTTGTGCTTAAATAAATAAATAGGATTTCACATATAAATATTATCTTACATGTTTTGTTTGCAATTATTAGTATATTCTTAGAAGTCATGTTCCGTAGGGTGACTAGCAAACTAGAAGGTTACTATAAGGTAGCAGTCGAATGTTAGTGCTATATATTTACAACTTCAGACAGTAAACAAACTATAATAATAGATATCACGACTTAACCTAGTAGTTATGATCACATTTAATTAGTTAATGGTGCAATTGAAAACTGTTGAAGATTCAAGATTGCTCATGACAAAACTTAACAACATATTGGTAACACAACTTTCTTACAGCTAAATATGCAGAATACAATAATAACAGTAAATAATTTTCGGTAAAATCGTAGTAACTGCTTACCATATTCACAAAAATCGTTTACATGGTTCAGTTTATAACCCATGAAAATTATTTATTACGAAATAAACACTATGTGTGCGTTTCTTCTTACTAATTTTCACTATAACAGTTAGTATAACTTTATTATAACTGTTAGGAACAGACGTTTGACATGTAAAATGATTGTTGTAATTAATGACTAGATGCACGTAAAGACAAGCCAGTGTTAAAGGTGTGCAAAATAATAATTGAGGACATAAGCGTGTAAAACTGTGCATATATTAATTCGAATTAGATTATTAATACATTTTTATACCCACGAATCGAGGCGATGGTTTACAGTCTTATGTCAAATATATAATGCGCAGATAATTAAAAGGATTATCTAAGCTCGTTATAAATAAAATAATTTATTTATATATATATTTAAGTTAATAAGTAATGATTATATCAGTTGACTACACATGAGTGTAAATTTACCCGAATATTCCTCGCATATCGAAAACATGTTATTTTGCCCTTACATGTTCCATGTAAGACTGCAGATTTCACTCACCATCACAGTCAATAAAATTTAGTTGAATTGATCAAATTTTTCTTTAACCCCGTGAAGAGTGTCAAGGACACGACATAATTATATGGTTTTAATGTTAGCAGTACAGAAGCAGCTGTGGATATTTTCACATTATAGGTAAGTGCAAAGGTTAACAGGGATACATTTAACTAGTACATGTAAGTGACAATTGCATTCGTAGAGTTGTCAGCGTAATAATCCGGTCATGACTCCTTGCACGTCAGAACATGCTGGTGAAATCCGTACCAAACTATAAGTGGAGATCAAGAAGATTTTAGAGATTTCGTTTTCATAGTTGGTTATACTATGCGAATGCATTGTCATCTACAATGGAGCATGGGCCACTAAATGGCGTTCAGTGCGACTGAAACTACTAGAGAAACGTGTTGTAAATACACGCTACTTACATCTAAAATTTTCGTTCACAGAACAAATAGGACAAAACGCAAAAATGTTATTGCTGTAACCATTGCCATGTACCGTCCTTGTTGAGATGGACGTCTTCGATCTTCACAGTCTCATTTTATACATTGACGTGGTTATGCAAAAAGAACCAATATACATGTTACTTTAACTGATCATACTAAAGCCTTAACCAGGTTGTAGTATAAGATTTTTAATTCTGTTGGGGCGACGGAATTAATGTATTTCTCCCAAACGTACATAACTGGTTGAGTCTCTTTTGCGTAACCACGTTCTGTAAGCCCTATCTCAGCTGAACTATAGGTGAGCTTAGAAACAAGCGTGCTGGCTTCAGAATCACGGACGGCCTAGGACAGCTGCAGGCCGCAAGAGGTCCTCAGGAGCACAAGAAGACAGCAGCAGGAGACGAAGGAGGAGAAGTCAGAGGACGTTGCCCTTGATCCAGACCATGTACTCGGAGATCCTGGTGTAGAGGCCAGGCAGGCGTGGGCGGGCACAGCCGATACCAGTCGAGATGATGCCCACCACCATGACCTGGTCACCCTCGCCGATCATGAGCGGGCCGCCGCTGTCCGCCTGTTGCACATAACATCACGTTCATGTATCACTGCTCGCTCTCCACTAGCTCACATCACTTATACATACAATACAAGTTGTCTCACCTCTCACTCTACTCTCCAGCTTAGAATTGTTTCCAACGTCAATAGTTATTCTTTAGGTAGATTCTTGGGTAGATTTATAGGTTGGTGGGATTAACGTATCGTCAACAGCTAGGTATTAAAAGATGGAATCTTTGGCCCAGAGATAAAGGTAAGTAGATAGAAAGGAATTTACATCTCGTCAGCAGATATGTCATCACTCATCAAAGACGAAGCTAGTGCATAGACGAACAAAGAAAATTGACGAAATCAATCGTGGTTTGTGTATAAAATCCACTCCAGCATTCAACTGGAGTTACAACCATGGAAAACTATATCATAATTAGGGAAACGAAGTATTCGCGAATGCAGTGCACTCATGTTAGAATCTATTGTTCTATGCATACTCAAGCCTCGACTAACTATCCACTAGCTGCTACTCACTGGAATAACAGATAATGAACAAATAGACGGGGATTGAGTTTGCATAGGAAAGTGGATTATAGCGTGCAGATAATTAAATTCGTGAACTTTTCCGTTTCCTAATCGTTTTGTCCGGAGCGGGAGTAAAACCCACATCTTTCCAGATATAAGTTTGGTGGAATGTCATTGTGTGCCTCACTCTGTATTATTTTCGTAACGGATGGTAAAACTTTGTATGATAAATAGTTGTTTCGTGACCACGCCATTGCAGATTAACAATCCAAATAAAGAGATAAAAAAGTGTACAGTAAACAAGTCAGCATAAACTGATCACAACATATATTTACAAATTATTTTTTATAGAGTACTTCACATACTTAAATAAGCCAATACGTTTTTATTGTAAAGTTGTGCTACGAATGTCTGATAATTATAGTGAGTTTTAGTTGTACTTCCATGTGTATCGCTCTGGATTTTCAGACGTAACATATATCCGCAACGTTGTGTACCAGAATAATCAGATTTAATTTAGACTGTGAAGCAAAACACACGTTCTTTTGTGTGGAGGGAATAAAATGAGAATGATTGGTTTGATACAGAATATAATCCTGCCTAATTTAAAACTAAAATTGTAATATCGGTTTAGGTAGCGAGTGCGACTTTTTGAATCTGTCATGTATCTAAATAGCCTCCGAAAAGACGTTTATCTAATTTACGCAAAAATAATGTCGCTCTATTAATAACAACATAATGATAGTCGTTTTCTATTATTGGTGAAAACTGAAATTAAATATTTTCTTTAGTATTAAGTCGTATGCAGAAGTAATGGGGCATTTGAAGTTAACACGCTAATTGATACACAAATGTTAGAGAATCCATTGTTCTCTAAATTTATCGGAGACTGTTCACAGTGCCAACATCAAGTAATTGTAAAGTTTTAATTGCTAAATAGAAATTATAATTAAATTCATGTACATTTGTGTACATATTAACATTCCTTTCCCAATCTTGCAGAAATTGTCAATCAGCAAAATATGGATTCATTAGTCTGAAGCCGCAGCGATATGAATGTAAATTCAATTATGGGAGAACAGGTATTCGAGCTGATTTCCATTTATCGTTTGCAGAAGGACTTCGCGCAGTTTCTATAACTCTAATGAATTTAAGATATTTTTCCGCTCCTCTTCCTCTCATTCCAACTTTTGTATTACCGTAGCGTCTTACGTATATACACCGTAAAAAACTTCCTAAATTGTAATGGAGGTTTTTAACTCTTACACAGAATACGACACTACCATGTTTAGGCTTGTAAACATTGAAAAAATGTCGAGGAAGGTTGGTAACAACAGTATACACTTGACTGTTCGCAAAACATGAATATGAACGATACCAATTTTGTATGAGAAACAAGTTTACTATACCTACTTACTTAACACTCGTATGTAACGTTGCGGTAAATAACTTAATCTACAAATAAAGTTTTACAATGTAAACATTTCTGTTCTTTAACTGCAAGTCGAGAATTCAACAAGCGTCAACAATGTATCAGAACACCTGCACACGTAAATCCGCATCTGACTGTGTGGAAAAGAGCCATATGTATCATGAGCAACTGGCCAATGTTAACTTGCAATTTCTCGCAGTATCGCTACTGGGGGAACATTAAACGGTTCAGTGCAAACTGCAAATCATAACCAAGGAAAGAGCTGGTTCGCTTGTGTTATGTTCACAGTTCCTTCTCTTCTCTCACATACACATAATGCTCCCGCCAAGCCAGTTGTGAGTCGTGCACTTTTACGACAGAAGCGTGGGTTCTGGGTACTTGACCTTCTTCTGAGGACATTACATAAAGCACCAAGCAAGCGGCGTACCGCTTCCTCTCATATCTACGTCACATGTAAGAGCGCGGGCTGAACTTTTCTTACACCCACCTCAGTACAACTTTGACGCGATGCATAGTACTATAAGAATGGAAGGTCATGCTTGTAAGGCTTTATTGAAATTCTGATAAAATAATGTTAGATCTGCGACCAAACCGAATTCTGTTTATCTTGCGCTACAGTACGGACATTGACGTTTATCTGTTACCGTATAATTATGCCGCAATCAGTGAGACAAGTTTATTTTTTAGATTCATAATTTGCCTGACTGATTGTACATTACCAGCTTAATCGCCATGTTTACACTGTAGCCTAAGGTAAATATAATGTGCTGTATAACCGCAGATCCAACACTTTTCTTCTCAGAATAATAACTTTCAATATGGCGACTGAGACCTAGTCTTAAAAACATGCAATCATTAGATACATGCAAAATTCACGTTGTTATTTTGTAACAGACTAAAACTTCGCTGCGCTGTATCAACTTGAGCACAATCTGTAATTTCATTGGCCACGAACCTATACGCGTGTGACCTTTCTGCAGGAGGTTGGTAACTTTGCCGTAGAACTATTCGTTGTTGGTCAAATGTGTTTTCCCGCTGCAGAACATAGCATTGTCGGCCAATAAGTGACGTCCAACGAGCCTACAGCCGTTTGGAGTCTAGCCCGCAACCAGAAAGTAACTCGAATTTCGCACAACAGACATTGAAACGAGTTGGTGCTCAATCATTTTCTCTGAACTTATGATGGCCTCAGTAAAGTGTGCTAGTGAGCGATTTCCGGCTCGGCTATTGGGATAAGATGTATGGATACTGACCCAGCAAGAGTCGCGGCCGCCCTTCTCGTAGCCGGCGCACATCTGCGTGTCGGAGATCTTGATCTTCTTGCCCTGGGAGCGGTACCAGTCGATGCACTCCTCGTTAGGCACCACCTGCAGCTTGACTTTCTGCAGCACGTCTGCTCGGCCGACACCGCTGGACGAGGTCTCCTGCATCCACCCCCAGCCGGCCGCCGTCGCCTCCGTGTTCGAGTAGGTGCTGAAGCTGCTAGGCAGGCAGGCTGGCCACACTGCCTCCGACCACGTGACCTGCCACAATCAATCACTACCCTCACTGACCTGTACCTTCAGACATTATACTCCGCACTTCACACTTCTGCACCAAGAAAGTATCTTAGTACAGGCATGTACAATACACCGCATCTTTAAAGCCATGATCCATCATTTCAACCTTATGAACGATATTTTTTTATTCATAAACAAGAGAAAATTAAAAAAAAAAACCGTTTCACAATATCATTAACAATGTTTTTTACTGTATGATATAATTTTTACGAAGACAAAATTGTATAAATTTGGTAAATTGGTTCATTAATGAGAATTCCCGCAACTGCATAATTAGCTAAAACTATTGTCTTTTTTGTCTTGAAAAAATTAGTTAACATAGTGCACATTTTTTTTACAAAAAATTGCAGAAGTTTTTGGATACCTGCTCTCGTTAAGGATTTAGAAAATAATGTTCGTAAAAGCAGTAGAAATGGTGTATCATGGCCTTAATATTACACCATAAAATCACAGGGTCAGCACTCAATGTCACATAGAGGTGAGCTATCGGAGAAAACTGCACGCCAGTTCTGGGGATTATACCTAGAGACTAGGGCGAGGCTTGATACGTGTACTGTGTCGTCCTTAACCTAGGTAAGGTTAATACTCCTACAGCTTAGGAGTCTCGACGCTATTAGTTTCCGCGAGAAACAATTTATGCCTCTTGCGCTGGTATTGGTAAGTGAGTTAAATAATATGACATTTCCTGTTGATTGTGAGAATACAGTTAGAAACTTGCACTGACCGTGTTTTCAGTTTAAAATAAATAAAATATATTTTGCGTATCAAAGCCATAATTCATTATTGTTATTATCACGCGACATTTTGTTAGACCTTTACCATCACCAGCGCAGTAGCAGCGTTAATTTTCTCTAGTTAAACGCGTCCACAAGAAATGCTATTTTCTTCCTAACCTGTGCTGTAATTAATCTAAACCGTGTTGATCGGTCAAACAGTACTGATGACGACACTGGTATAAAGAAAAAGAAGTTTAACAACACAGAATATGCATTGAACATCCTTTAATTATTATGCTAGTGTAAAATGGCAGGAAGACAGCCAAACGACCTGTCCCTGGACTATTTCCTATTTACCAGTCATGAAGTGCCCAGTCAAAGTCTTGCTAAGTCGTAAGAGTGAACAGTTTTTATAAGCGAGAGAAAATGCTAACAGAAGGAAACGCGTTAAGACAGAGCATCAACCAGGATACAGCGTGAGAAAGAGCCAAGAGCGAGGCACTCTCCCAACTATCAGATAATAGCATATTGACTGCGTCGTGTAATAATAATAATACTATTTTAAAATTAGGCTGGTGGTGTTTTATACAGTTGCTGCTATGTACACAGCAGCGTTTCTCTCTCTCTCTGCCACAAGTGATTTCAGTAATAGCACACTCAGCTGACTGTCGAATATTCAAATAATCAATATCTTCCCACGCAAAAAGTTGTTGACATTACAGCCTTCAGAAATGTTGAATCCTAGAACTCTCACGTGAGGCAAAGTATAGTGCGGAAGTAAGGAGAGACTGTTGACCTTCGGGCCATAAAAACCCTGCCTCCACGACCACGAGAATATACAAGCCTCTCTTCCATAGTTACGTACACATGTTACCAGATAACATTAGCGATTCTCACCACCTGTTACATAGTTTATGACATGCTTATGCGCATTTTAATATTACAGTGCGTGTGTTATAGTACAATGTCATGCTGGCTAGCTCCTGCACGGAACCGAGCCAACTGAAAACGCAAATATGCTGTTTTTTGGTCCTTGACTCTCTCATGAATAACACAAGACACTGCCGTCATATACTCGACACACATCACTTATAATTATTTTTAGCACCCATACGCAGCCAATTACTCAAGCTACTTTATTTTTAACCACGTGATCGTTTCACTAAAATACTACCTCGGGTACAAACATAAAATTTTCATAATTAAGTTTTGGTATTCTAAGTTCGTATTTTAATCACATGTCAACGTTTACTTATAGTCGAACCAGTTGTGGTATAACGTAAAACCAAAAATATGTTTAGGAATATAGGGTACCTATCTGTTTGCACGTTGCATCACACTATCTGATAAATGTTCTAGAACAAGACGATTGTCAAAGAAAACGTTAAGGATGACACGCAAGATAATGAACCACCACGAAAGCGGCATATTTATTAAAGCTGTCGGTTTCCTGAGTAGCCTTACTGCCTGCAGTGTTGTTGTGTCTGGCGGCCTGCCTATACAGCAGGAGTGTTATCCACAGTTACAGTGTATGTTTTAACATAACTGCAAGTTTTGTTTAACATTATTGAACGTAACCTCTCCTATTCCTCAAAAGTACACAAATTTGTCCAGAACATTGTTTTTCAAACAAATGTAAGAAGTTTTGCTACGTAATGTCAGAAGCCCTCTAACTAACATTTTGTTCAACAAAAATAAGCATATATGTAAAATAAATTTGGTTGTTACTTGGAGAACCGACATAGAGTCATGGTTGTAGCTCGGAGGATGGAAATAGAGTCATGGTTGTTTGTTGGAGGATAGACACAGAGTCATGGTTGTTGCTTGTAGGACAGATGGTAGTGAGTACGTACCTCGGTACTGAGCTCGAGCAAGGCGATGTCGTTGGCGAAGCGCGAGCACTTGTAGTCTGGGTGCAGAAGTAATCGCTGGACGCGCACCTCGTGAGCGGCTGGGTTCTCGGCACTCGTCAGGTCGTGCTCGCCCACTGTCACTCTTATGTGTTCCACTGGCAGGTGCACGGGCCCGCTACAAACAAGTATATACACACCTCTGCACACCCAGCCTTCTAGCGAGCCTTCCATTACACCACTGAAACTTCATACAGCGTGACCCAGGACGGAGAGTGTTAATTAATGTCACCCTATCTTGTCATTGTTTAGCCACTATTCAGATTGTTTGGAATTTATTGGTTTGTGGACGTACGCAATTGTTCATGTTTTGTTGGCACCAAATAGTATTAAAAGTATTTCAATACAGGTTCGGTCAACAAAACGTGAGCAATGGCGTATGTCCGCAAACCAATAAATTCTAATTGTAAACTCCCATTGCAACAAACATTTGAAAGTCTCATTCATATTGTTGTTACCTAATAAGAAAGACATTTTATTTAGAATTTATAAAAATGCAATTTTTAAGTCGTTTGCTTACGGTAACATATAGCTACCACTATATGCTGCTCCTTACAGACAAGTTGAAAACATAATTTCGACTTCTTTTTAATATAACGCCATGCAAAATAAACCCTCTCCGTCATGAATCACATTATACACACATACTCACACGCAGTAATCGTTTGTGACTCTAGAAAACTTGGGGTGACATTGGGGCATTAAAAATTTTTTCCACACACATGATAGTCCTGATTAAAATAATTTCATTGCGATACATAGGGCAATGAGATTTTCGCGAAAAGAATTTTGCCCCGTTTTGTTTCATTGCCTTGTGTGCACATATGCAGTTCTGGTTTATGGTTATTGATTGAATGAATTAACTCTCGCGTGTCTTGAGGTTCCATCTGCTAATCACAGACGTGTGGTGTTACAGTAAACTTGTTCTGATTGGCTCAGTCAAATAAGAGGCTGCCAATTCCCAATAAGCAGAGAAGCATATGTGTACATAAGTAGAGACATGCAAAATTCGCGTTATTTTCTGACAGCTGACTAGACTACAAGTGACTATGGCTCGTTCGACGTCTCCCGCTGGCCGATATTGTCGTGACTTGCCGAGGAGAATGCTTGCATGGTAGATAGGCCAATCTATGTAAAGACGTAACACACGCAAATAAAAGTTCGTGGCCTATTGAATTAGCAGATTATATTCTGTTATGTATAGGAAAGTGAAGTTCAGTCTGTTACCAAATGATAACGCGAATTTTGCATATCTCTACATATAAGGCATTGGAACAAACTAGGGAAAAATTCTTTTCGAGAAAAGTTCATGGCCCTAGATTCCAAATACCGAGTGCCCATATGTAGAGATAGGAAATTTCACGAAAATATTTTTGCAGCACTTTGTTTCAGTGCCTTACGTGCGCACCTGCATCTCTGCTTTGTGGTCAGTGATTGGATGCCGTGACACCCAGCGTCTTGAGGTTAAACCCGCAAATCACAGACGTGATGTGTCGCAGATATTCGTGTACTGATTGGTACAGTCAAATGAATAACGACTCTGTACCAAACACTCTTGTCAATAGCCATGAAGTTGAGCCGCAGGTGTGCACTTTAAGGCACTGAAACAAAGTGGGGCAAAATTCTGTTCACCGAAAATTACTGTCCCTACCCATATGACGTTGATATCAACTGATAGTTGACCTACCAAAGGAGTGTTAAAGTGCCTGATCACAGAATGTGTTAGTGGTGGTGGGTAGGAAGTGTTTACCTGCACATGCAGTGCGCGGCCGTCATCACCCAGCGCTTGTTGAGCAGCGTGCCTCCACAGAAGTGACCTCCACGGCGAGTGATGGACACGAGCCAGGGGAACTCTCCCGGATTCGTCGTCTCACCTCCTACTATACGAGCACTGCGCCGCCATTGTCTGCCGCACGGCACGTCCGACACTGGAACAGTTAGTTCACAATTTAAATACAAACATGCATAGGACATACATAGAGATGGTGAAATTGCGCGAATTCAATGCCCTGCATGTTAGAATCAAATATCCTATGCATACTCAAACCCTGTCTATTCGTTCATTGTCTGCTGTTCCATTGAGTAGCAGTTAGTGGACAAATTGTCGGGACTTGAGTATGCATAGGATATTTGATTCTAGCATGCAGGTCATTGAATTCATGAAATTTCACCATCTCTCGACATACTGCATAACAGCAAAAACTATACACGACTAGAAACCTTGTGCGACAGTGGCTTGCAATGGAATTCTTACTGTAATTTTATGTCAGTTAAATTCTTGCAGTTGACCTGTTACATATCTGGTTGAAGGCGAATACCAAAAATCAACTGAGCAAACCTGAAGTAAAATCGAATAATTATTAATAATAACAATACCTAAAAACAAAGTCCCTATAAACTTTACAAATGAAAACATCGTTTACGTTATCGTAACACAGATATTTACGTTAAAATGTCTTATTATCGCGTTGTTGCTTCTCGTACATATTTTGAGGTTAAACCAACATGGCGGGTGTGCAGACAATTCTGAGCCAAAAATTTGCTCGTGTAACGTATTCCTGAATAACAATCTCAGACACCGAACTCTCGTATATTTAATTGCAACGCAAGACATCACAGTTAACAAATGTATCATTCTGGGTAAATGTTTGCATACAAAGTCGGCTAATATCACTATCTAGGATTTTTGTTTCGCAGATATTCCTCAAAAACGTGTCGATTTAAACTGGAGATTTCAGCGTTTATTTATCTACCACACACTCTTAAGCCTCGTTCATACATCCACAGATCCTGCAGATCCAGGCCATTCATAAATCGAACAGCCAATCAGGATGTTTATTTATTTCCGGAAGATTAGTACGGACAACTTGGAGCTCATTCCAAATATTTTGTAACGCCATATACGAATGGACCAACACGCGCGCTGAATCATGGGTATACTGAACATTCTAGACTCTCTGCTCTGTATGATCTGTGGACGTGCGAAACAAGCTTTACTCCGTGTAAACTGCTTTCCGCTATTTATTTACGATGTTCATCCTAAAGGTATGTGATATATATTTCAGTAACGCGTATAAATAGCGTAGAAGATACACGAATGATTAGTAACTGAACATTGCCTGAGAACATCGGAGGCTTCCGTGTTGTCTTGCGGTAGTGGCCCTCCTGCACTTCACCCGTATCGAAGGTTGACCTTAGCTGGTTGACCTTGAATGAGAAGCACGCAGCCGCAGTAAACAATCGGGCGAAGGTCATGGCTACAAAAGTTGCCTTGCACCTTCGTAGTGAAAAAAAAGCGTGGGATTACCCCTCCCCCCTCACCGACAAAAGGAAGACGCAATTATTGGGGACACGTACCTACTTGTCGACGCTCTGATAGCAATTAAACCAACACTGCACATTCAATGATGTTTGGGTGTTTTGATCGACTTTTTAATAGTTAACCATGATAATATGTATTCATTGGCTAGATTTCGAGTTTGTGTATTATCGAAAATTATGCGAGAACTGTGCACTGAGATATGTTCATACACGGATGTCATGTTAACTATAGGTTGTCTTTTCGCGTTTTAGTCCACTGAGGTATTAAATATATAATAATGCTAACGGAAATTGAAAATAGGATTAATACAAATTCACAACTGCAAGATGCACAGATGAGTTATATTTTGTTGCAGACATCGCTGGTCTTTTGAAAATTCGCATCGTGGTTTTACGTATATGTACCGTTTGTTAGCTTCTGTCACCGTTGTTTTATGGAAAGTCCCTTTCATTTTGTTTCTAATAGAGTATTAACATCACTATAAGAATGTTAGAAGTGGTAAATTATGGTGGCAAAAAAATGAAGAAGATAAAAATGAAAGATAAGATACTATAGCAAAAGTAAAGGCAACAATATTTTATTTCTGAAAATTTTTTTTATGTCTGCTCTGGAAAAAGACTGCAATTTTAGAAAGTTTACCAGTTTTAATTTTTAATATATAAGATGATACGTTGCGAAACAAGTTCGTTGGCCAGTTTTAGGGACTTTTTCGTCTTGAGAAAACTCTTTTCTTAGAAGCCACAAGGCAAGAAAACTCTCGGAATAACTAGACTAAATAGATAACAGTGTTGAAGATGGCATCGCTGAACGCAGGTGATGCTTGTCAATTGCTGATGCAGCCCTATGCTGCTGCACTAGTTTCAACATCTAGCAGCTGCAAATGGGTTGACTAGCGACGTATGCGCGCCCACGGGGTTGTCGTGGTAAACCTGCTTGGATCAGGCCAAGCTGTCTTTGTTGACACGACAGCGATTGTCGTGACAGCCCGACAAGACACGAGTGATTGGCAAACCCGACGTGACAATGCAACAAGTGTTATCGAGCCGGCCATCTCGCCAATCGTAAATTGAAATCGTTACGTTCACAGAACCGCTCATTGAGCAACTGTACAACTGCGCGAAAGTGAAGTGTGACGTCATCTGGAGCACGGAACAAGTGAACAGCGTCACTTGAGAAGAGATCGAACGAGGCGAAGCAGTGGTATGCAAAGTGGACTCGTATTATGGACGACCCGGTTTCGATTTCCGTGCAGGTCACAATGACTTAGGTTTACAATTATTTTCCGGAATCTCTCCAGGCGATCGCTGGAATTGCCCACGGTTGATTCTCTCCTAGTTACTTTCTGTTTGCGACTCTAGTTACGTCTACAACGACCCGAAATTTTGAAATAATGGATCTTCTGTACTTAGTTTGCCTTCAAATGTTCTTATGTGTATTAAGGCATCGACAAGGCAGAATACATAGTTCAATACATTACATACAATCAGCATTGACTGACTTTTCACTGCTTATACTATATATGTGGCTATCTGTTAGAAAAAGGAAATAATTGCTTCCTCTGAAATGTTAATAGTCAAAAATAAGAAATGTAGTGTTAGTGTAACAATTTGGTGACGCCTACGAAGGTAATATCTGTTCCAAAGTGTTGCTACCAAGTTAGAAAAAAACGTTAAAATAATCAGCTAACATAAATACTTATGTGTGGTCACTATGGCTGTATACCGTAGTGATAAAGTATTTACTCTTCGCAAGTTGGTACCGATATATAGTCTGCATTAACGGCGAGCGAACGACCTACATAGAAGTGTCGGATTTGAGCAGACTCACCAACCAGAAGGACAAAAGTAACATCGTGCAGGAAGCGTGAAGGCGTAACCGTTGAATTTAACCTAAATGAAGGCTCGTATTATATAGATTTTCGCTCTGCGCAGGTGCGATGGGTTGAAAATCCACGTATGAATTTGTATTGCAATTTTCTAACCTAATGAAATACGTCCTTCGATTCTACGCACAGTAGTTTTTTTTTTCCATCTTAAACTAATTTAAACTACGATTAACCCTACTACAGGTTAGGAAGGTCGTCAATGCTATTAGTTTGTCAAGGGGCAGTTTCTGCCGCTTGAGCGCTGGTATCGGTAAAGGGTGCAAACCAACCAATCACAGAGCTTTCCTAAATTTTAAGTTACATAAAGTGAATAATTTAAAACGCAAAATTGGTTTATTTGCACTTTAACATTAAGTGACTTTTGTCACTTCCAAGACTGCTTAAAATTAATTTTACTACAGTTTCGTTTTTTTCTGGTCTTTTTGCGATAGCAGCGAAACTAGCTGCAGAAATTTTCCATGTGTGAAACTATCCCATTGGAAACCACATTTTATTTCTAACATGTAGTAGAATTAACCTTAGTTATGTCACGGATATTGACACTACATTATTTATTCTATGGTGGTAATGTAGTGATTGTAGTACGTGGGTACGGTCTCGTCGTACATAGACAGTTGTTGCTCCGAGGAGCAAGGCAGTGATGGGGGCGGCCCGGTCCTACATAATCCGCACCAATCCAGTACACGGGTCGGCGTTATCAGCGGAGCCGCGACCTGGGACGCAGTCGGAGCTCCCCCGATAATCGCCGACTGCATACACCCTTGCACCTGCAGCGGCGCGTCTCTTTGCCATGCACCACCGCGCGAGCCCGAGTGCATCCAGCGTTCAGCCGACTATGCAGCTTACACCCATCATCCTTCATTTATGCTGCTCTAGCGAGAATCATTTTTTTAAAAGTAACTCGAAAGAAAATGCCAATCATGAGGGTTTTTTTAATTTTTCATTTCGTTAATTATTATCTACAGTTTTTAAAGACACTTATAACTAATTGCCGTATTATACCTAAATATACAAAAACATGTTACGACTTAACTTAAAAAAAAAAAAAAAAAAAAAACGACTTACGGGATACTAAATTTCAAATCGATCAGATCAGTAGCATTGCTGACATCCACAAAAAAAAAATGGAAAATAGTTGATCTTTAAACGGCTGAACAAATTTCCTTGACTCATAGCTAAGAACACTCTTAGTCAACGTACCTTTCAAACAAAAGAAAACTAAATAAAAATCGGTTCATTCGTTTAGGAGCTGCGATGCCACAGACAGACACGTCAAACTTGTAATATCCCTCTTTTCACGCCGGGGGTTAAAAATAATACCCAATCGTAATTACATTTATTCCAATATTATGACTTTAAAATGCCATAAGTGTTGCATCCCCCCCTTCCCCGAGATACCATATCGTAAAACCGTCTCCAAGTTTTTTTGAACATTATGATATCATGATGACTAATTTTTCAAAACAAAAATATATTATCATTTTAGAAAACACACTTCAAATTATGTTGTTATAAGTTTGAAAATTCGGCACGCTTATATAAACAGGATTTTTGGACCTGTGAAAATGGCAAATAGATTATTTTTCAGACGGCCGTATCTGGGAAAAATCAGTCGGATTTGAAAAATATAAATATAGAAACATAGGCTACGCTGCACTTTAAACCACGTACCTCACAAATAACGTGGTACTGTCACTGCTTGATTAAAGACCTATTATATGGAAAAATATTAATTGTAAAGAACTGCGTTCTATTTGAGTGGCTTGCGCTTAGAGACGATACTGCATTACTTCAGCAGGTCAGTTGCACCCTTACAGCTCCGTATAATTTGTACCTCACACACACAAACTCAGCCTATAGGGAGTCACGTTAAGTTTTTTTTATCACCGGTAGTCAGTTTCGGAACATTATAGGTGAACGTTTTTTTCGCAATATTAGCTACTTATAGACTGCCTAAACAACAGAATAAATACGTAGCAATATTAATCTTGTACCTCAACAGAATTCAAACGAACGAAGAACAAAGAAATATTACAATGTTTATATGCTCATGTGCGGAGCTGGTGAAAGTCTACGATGTACTAACTGCAACTCTGCTGTAAAGAATATACGCAGACGTCCTGAATGATATTAACAAGACTTTTTTCCTCCTCCGAATCATGAATTTCGAATCGAGTCAGGCACCGTTTGTTCGTCTGCGACGAACTCTTTATCGGCATAAAGCTGTCCAGTTGACGTTTTCACGATAATTCAGACAAATTGCTCTCACGTGCATGCGGGCACTGTGTTTGTATAATATTACTATTACGTGATGAGCTGTAGCCATGACCTCCTTCACACTTACAGACAATAACATTTGAGGTCAGTAATTTTACCAGAATTGACGCAATATTGTTTTTAATCGCGTAGTTACTAGTATGATAGTATCCAAGACTTTTCTGTCAGGAAAAAACTTATTTGCTGCTATCTCTTTTACACAAGCATGTGAAACACCAGAATAATTTACAAAGAAACGCTTTCTAGATAAATTCAACCACATTACAATTGGAATGGATAAAACAAGTGGTTACGGAATTCTGGGCTTCAGAACTGGGCACCACATTTTGGTGACTGACGTCAACTCGGGCCATACATTCTGATTCGTTGAACTTTAGAACGACACATGTCTGCAGATAAAGAAAGCTCCATTGCTGACGATGATTTTGCACTAACTTTAACCTAATTTGCTTTATAGATTTTTACTATGAAAAAAATCGCGAGTCGTGCATGACACATTGTCATTTCATAGTTAACAAGTAAGGAAAGTCGAAAGATAAAACGGTTTATAAAGTCCAAGTATAACTACTGTGTTATTTTTACTAGAGGAAAGCAAGTACTTCGGTTTATTCCTTCCTAAGATGGATAAAATTATAGATTTCCTCTTTTCAGTACTATTGCGAGGATCACGTTTGGAGATGCATAAAATAAATTAATTTGACATATAATCTTATATTTAACATATAGGCAGTTTGAACTTCATAGTTTTTTTTAAATTTCTGAACACCAGTAATTACCGCGTATTTAATTTATCGTATTTTAATTAATTATAATTTTTTTTTAAAAACACGCATTGTTACGTAGCTATAATAGGGTATAAGCCCACTTCGAACATCGCAGACGTACTATAACATGCAAAGTAGGATCACAGAACCGGAAATTACGGGCACATCAGGAATCGTCGTTCACTTTCTGAGGAGGAAACGTGCAGAATCCATGCTATACATTTTGGACAACTTCAGTAGCCAAACCGATTCCCGAATGATACATAACATAAAAAAAACGTTAGCACAGAGGCTCTACCAAAGCTCTGTATTGTCAACGTTAACTGCCCTGAACATTATGACCTATAGTTGAACATCAACAAGGGTCAATGTTTACATGTGACTAGTAATTGTGGGTATGTGCGATAGAAAGATATGAGTATACAGGACAGTAATACGGAGTATGTATTAGTAGGTACTCACGGTTGTTGGCAGCAATGCCGGGCAGCAGGTAAGCCCCGAGGGCGAGGAGGACGTGTAGACTCCACATGTCTGTCGAGGAATGGTGCACACTACACTCCACGCCGCTAGTATTTAAACCCGGCTAGCGTCCCTGCCAATGTTTACACTCGCCTCGCGGCCCGCCTCCCTCCACCATAGTTGTTTCATCAGCCGGCCTGGCGCGAAGGTGAAAGTGAGTCTAGTTTTGTAGGTCTAGTTCAGCGGCGGGGAGGGCTGGCGTCGCGGTGCATCAGGCACTGCGCTCTGCGACGCGCCGCACTTTGTTATTAGAGGTCGCCCCCTCACGTGTGTGTGTGTCTTGCCCAATGCTAGCCGCCGCTCATCTGTTACTGTCGCTCGCGTCGTGTCTGCGTCGTCCATCATCGCGGGCTGGAGGTGACCCTGCGACTGCACGTCCCGTCGTCAAAATGCTGCCAAGGTCACACGCACGCCGCCTTCGATCGCCAATAGGACACTTCCTTAGGGGTGAAATAAAATATAAAATATTTAGTATTTTATAAAAATGATGAATTTTGAAATGAAAAATAAAAAATTTCAACAATTTTTTTAAAAATACCAGAATATATATATTTTTTGTTTTATATGTGTCAAATCATAGCCTACAACATTGTTGTACACTGTGCATTTTTTCGGTTTGTTGTATCAGTTGGTTTTAGTGGCGTGTATAAAACCGTAAAGTGCAAATTTTGACGTTTACGACTCATTACACAAAAACTATAATGGATACCACAATTTAATCACAATTTATGTCTAAAATAAGAAAAAATCTGGTAAAAATACAAAAATAAAAAAACACGTTGAAAACTGAGGTGGACCGCTCCCTTTAACGTCTTTCACAAGGGCCCTAAAAATACTCACTTTACAAAGAACAATGTAACAGTTTCTAGTAATCGCGTACGTTTTACCTTACCTTACTCTGTGCACAAGAGGAAGACAAATATGTGGTCAATAAGTTCTCGGACTGGCGCCTAAAGTGTCTGCAACCACGCATCATAGCGTACAATTATGACTGATTTTACATGTTAAATTACATACGGTGGTACTAAGTAAATTTTAAAGATATCTCTTTCGGAAAATAACCACTTGCTACATTGATGAGAGCAGAATATTTCCAAATGAATAAAATGTAGGAAAAAACTTATGGGATGACGAGAGTACAGTTTTGATAATGAAAATACTTATTTCTTTATAGTGTTCAGGGTACCGTCCAGTGGGAAAACTTTGACTTCAGGAGTAACTCTACCAGACTCAAAATATTTAATTTTGTGGTATTGGGTGAAAAAATGGGCAAACATTAAATTCATGGCTAAAGTTTAACGGTTGAAATATTTTACAATGCCAAAATTATTTCTTCTTTGAATTGTCCAAAACAAATTTCTTGAGTCGGAGTTGCATTCACGGCAATTTAAAAAAAAGACGCCCTATAGGACCATATGCAATGTGGGCTTCACAGAAATGAACAAAGAAGTCAGTAGGGGCCACGGTCGTAGAAGAACAGGTCTGGACACTCGCCTATCTAACAATGTATTTTGATTGAC